>JAOTRH010426055.1:0-7500 GCA_034768845.1 Heliamphora exappendiculata | reverse complement strand
GCCTGTGGTGCCGAAGAACCCTATGCTGATGGTAGCCCTAGAAGAAGGAGGAATCCTGGACGAGGTGCTGCTACCTTTACCTCTACTAGTGGTTATGCCATTGCCTTCGCTGTTCGGTATAGATGTTGAACTAAAAGAGATGCTGTGAGGTGGTGAAACTCCTTTCCTTGCCTTTGCTTCTCCTGCTATAGATGAGGAATTTTGAACGGATAGAACTTACTATCCAATCAAAGAAGGTCATGCCTGCTCTTTGTCAATGATCAATTTGACACGCGCAACCTACCTTTATTTTACTGAGATTGATCGGGTGCCTTATTGCTTTGCTTGTCCATTCTATATTTATCAATGGGGTTTTTCGAGACCCTTCCCTGTGATCTAGTGGATAGAATTCAACCAACCACCTTTTCTTGCCCCAAAGCTTCATTCTATTAGCCATCCTATTATTAACCTTCCCACCAGCCTTTGTTACTCTTCTTACCCTGGGGGAGGAGATGAAGAAGAAAGAGAATCAACTGAATCGACGAAACTGTATCGACTGATGAAACTAGCTTTGAAGCCTCCTTATTGGCCTACTTATTGAAAAGTTTCCTCCTCTTGACCTAATCTGTAACCTTCATTAGAAGATTCATTTTTGATGAACCTTAACCACTGAAGCCTTGTTCCTAGCTTGACGGAGAGTTCCAGACCTCCACAGTCAACCGTACATCATACGCTATCTATCATGAAAGCGAAGTTTCCATTTTGAACTTCTTTCTTTTCTTCCTATAACTACTACCTTCAAAGTTAGCTACGACTCTTTTCTTTGAAGGGAGGAGAGATATTGTTGTAGTCTCAAGGTAAAGAACAACCCGTCCTTGTTCACTGGCACTGTACCGACTGCACCTCCTTCTTTGCTTTCAGGGGAGGATGAGAAAGTCATTAGTTACAGTTACATAAGCCTACAAGAAAAAGTCACTCGCTTGATGTCCATACGATCGTACTTTCACTGATCGAGTCCCTCTCTATGCCCAGGAATCGACAAGCTATGACCCACTTCTATATCGTACTCTCTTGAACTCAAACTGATGCGTTCCATTCCCACTTGGCTATCTATGATTAACAGCTCAAGAAATCATTATTGGCCTCTCATTTCAAACACGGTCTTGTCTCCTAGCCTTGGTTACCTCGATTGACTGCTAGCTAGTAAATAGTAGGAAGAGATTCTCGAAGTCTCATTGTCATACCGATTCGGCACCATCAGAATAAGGATAGCTGGTAAGTGCAGGTAGATCCCTCAGTTCCATTCAGTAAATCAAGTCCGACTCGAAAGTCAAGTTAGAGTCTTGAAAAGACAGATGCGGAACTTCTCGAAAGATAAAGAATTGATTCACTTCCAGGAAAGGGCGATCCTTCGCTATAGGCTTAGTTCCCAACGAGAAAGTGGGAGTTTGAACCACTCCCTAGCCATGCACCTTCCGCCTCTGGCTCTTAAGGTCCTATAGAATGATAGAAAAACCCTCAGCAAGATTCGCTACCATCAAAGGTGTTCCTTAAAGTTCTGTAAGTTTTGAAAGGTATGAATGCTCGATACTTTCTCTCCAACCTGGGAAGCTATACCTTCTCGTTCCAAAGAAAGAAGGTGGTCGAAGAAATAAAAGAGGTAGGAGGGTAAGGTCTAAGCCTTTAGTAGCACCTATTAGTACGTCTTGGAAGAGAGGGAGATTGACGATCTCATAGTGTACCTTACCGTCTATGAAAGTATGCTTCGCTCACAAAGAAGAGAAAGCACTAGGGAGAAGAGAAGGAAAGACTCTCAATCTCGCAATGCTCGTGACATTCTATTAGGACTTGCTCTCTATCCTATTTCTATTCCGCAAGAAGTGATATTCAAGAAATAAAATAGATAGGGTCGGACGAAACTCTTTAGCTCAAGCCTCTTTTAAGAAAAGAAGGAACCCAGTTACATTCTGAACTTGAAAGAAGCAGGTGATGATCGAATCACTATGTTGGTGGTCTTGTTGGTCTTTCTTTTTGTTGACTATGTCCATTTTGTGGAGTGAGGAAAGTCACTGAATGAGTGAAGTGTCTAGTACTGACTTCTTTCCATCTCTTTCTTTATTCATGACTCTCTTTTTTTTTGGGTTAGGTAAGTAAGTTGGGGAGGGGGTGGTGGATACCCCAGGGGTTGAACCCTGGGGAATGGGATAAATGGGGCCTGTGAGCGCCACAGGCGCTGGCTCACCACTTAACTCTCTTTCTTTCGAAAGCTTGCTTCGTTTATCCTCTTGATCTTGTCTCGTTTCCCTCAACTTCGGAAGTCACTTGCTTCCGATGCTGTTAGAAAGAACAGGAACTCCCATAGCTACCATAACTACAGTAATTGAGAAGTTAAAGCACTTAGTGAACTATAAGATAAGAAAGGAAGCAATCTTAAAGTAGCAATGTACTGTATCGACTTAGTTATGCGAGCTTATGCTCACCAAGAGGAAAGAAGTTAGTAGCACTTGATAAAGGCAACCCTCTTGTGTACCGGCCAAGAAAGACATTAGATTGAAATGTGGGGAACTCACCATCACCGGCATTGTCTTGCTTTCAGTGGAGAACCCCGTTGTCCGTCCTTACTGTCTATGCAAGTCAGTTGATTCTGTAAATTCACTTGATTCACTTCACCGACTTGTTGCTAGCTACATCTGCCTTTGCCCTCTGGGGGTAGTACCATTTTGGACTTGATTCAAAGCGGAACTCAGTTACATTCCTGTTCTTAGAAGGTAGAGGAGAGGAGTCCTCTTTCTTCATTCGAAAGCTTAACAAAATGATATAAGTGCATCCCCTCTAGTGGATGTCCATAGCATCCTTGCTTTCTACTCAAAAGAAGAGTGACTGAGCTAAGTCGAAGTAAGAACAAGGAGGTGCTGCTCTTGAATGAGGGAAGTCGAAGGAATGAGCATCAATACCTTTCTTATCTCTTAGTTCACTAAGGAAGTCGGTTGCTAAAAGAACCAGTTTGGAATAAAGAAGTGTTTTCAGGGGCTAGTGTAATAAGTATGGAAAAAGAGAACTTCACTCTAGCATATTCACTCAACTACATCACCAGGAGTAGAAGACAAGGATTGAGAGGCTGGAGTAATGTTCGATCCGATAAGATGAGTGAATATGCTACCAATTCATTCTATAGGACTAGTTAGATTTTGAAAATTCACCTGTATTCGGAGTTCCACCTTCTACTTGAAGGTTGTTCCCAATGGGGCTAGTAACATAAGCTCAGTTCTATTCCCCTGAACCCCTTAGTGTAATAAAGCGAGAAGCTAGGCTTGCTTTAGCTCATTGTTGTACCGACTTGCCTTGAGATTTTGAAAAAGGTAAAGAACAAGTTACATTCCTTGATTCAAAATCTCTCTCCTAATTAAGCAAAATAGTCAAGAGAAAGAAGCCCGCATACCCACTCTTCTTTCCCCTATCGCTAAGGGCCTCGCCTTGGGAAAGGCTACATTCGATTTCGGATAGTTTACAAAAAAGAGATCTATCCAGAGTCGACCGGAGCAATCTAACATTTATAATTTTCTTTTCTTTCTTCCAACAGGGGGTCCCTTATCCCCGTTGAAGATTCCGTCCTTGCACGAAAGCTGTTGCTATTCATCGTCATTTTTTTCTTGTATTGACGTTCGGTCTACCACCTCCTCTTCCATCTTGAATGTGACTTTCATGGTCCTTAATTTAATTAAATGTGGAATAGGTCCCCGGGGAAGGCTCATTTTTCTTTTTAGCCTGAACCTCTTTTTCAAGTTGCTTTATTAAGGGAAACTCTTCTCCTTTGGTTGCTATGTTGAAGTCTTGTTCCACTCCTTGACGAACTTCGAAAACCCCTGGTCCATCTCCGATATCTCCTTTTCTCTTCCTCAGATTCTCCATAATGAGTTCAATTGTTTGTTCTTCCAAGGTAGAAGATGCAGACGATGAGTCATCTGAAGGATTCATCATATTTGGTTCGACCCCCGAAGTGAGAAGAGCTTTCACAGCAAATCCAATGGCCAAGGCCTAACCGCCGGAGCAGCCCAACATAAATAATGCAAAGGAAAGGGGGAAGTTCCGTTGAACTAGAGACTGCCTTCTTCTAAGAGGCTAGATGGAATAAGATTCCAACCACCGAGGGTTTGGAGTTCACCCATTCTCTTGTGAACGAAGCGGGTGCTCATTGTTCTCATAATAAGAAGAGTCAACCAAGGAAAGTCCCATTAGGAAGTGCAAGGGGTACAGCAGATGACTTCCTTAGTCTAGTTCCGTGCTGTTCTCAATAAAAAGAAGAATCGCAGGAAGAGCGGTTAAGCTCCGTCAAAACCTTTTAAGGGTAGCGTTGGCGTGAGGTCATTTCATTAGGTGAGGGTTCTCTTTCGTATCATCAATGTGGGAAAAAGAAGATGATCAGATGAAGGGCATTGAGGGTGACTTCCTTCTTCTGCTGTTGAGGTATATGTTGTTTTGGACGGGATAGGTAGATGTTTTAGAGGGGCTACGTAGTGCAGCTTGGCTTAGGGCGAAACCAATTTCAGTCATCCATCTATATCTATATACACTATATCACAACGACTTCTATCTAAGAATTATTCAAACTCAACCTCTCTTTCCTCGGAACTGAAAAAACATCCCTGGTGCTAGGATGGTGGTCTACGATCATGAGAAGGACATAACAGAATCAAGTAGATGGTTGCTCTTGTTTCGGACTTCCTCTCCTAGTTGGGAGTTGGATATGAAGAACGTAGCCCCTTGTTAACTGTAGGGTTAGAGAAAAGTCATAATGGTTTAGATGGTGCTACCTGGTAGTTCCTGTAAGCGAATAGTGCTGCTATCGAAGAGCTGACGATAGAGAGCAAAGTGGAGCATAGGTGTTTGAGTTCTTGCTTTTAGATCTATCCTTGTAGTAGTCAGGGTAGGAATAAGGAACTTTCATAACTCTTAAAATCCTGACTTCTAGCTTCTTTCTTCCCTTGATTTAGAGCGAGGAAGCCGGCAGGATAAGAGAGAAGGCCTTACCTTTATGACTCACCTTTCACTTCCTTCCTGTATCTATTCTAGTTTAATAAGGAAGAGTTTGATTCAGGTAACTAGATGTAGCCACTAGACTTTCTGGATGTATAAACCTGAACCACGTTGTTACTTGAAGGTTAGAACAAGCTAGGACAGAATGTCTTTCTTAGTGTTAAGACTACCCATTCACTTCCTTCCCTCAGTTTCAGTTCTAATCCCTATAACCAGGATCAGCAATAGCAGATAATGCTCCGGCAAGGCGGGTCATCGGCCCAGAACAACCTTCGTGAAGCTGGGCAAAGTGACTCCTTTCAGACCGGTAGAGAACAGAGGCAATAATGATAGGGGCATAGGAAGAATAAAACAAATCGACTCCTTACCGAGCATAACGACAAACCTATGGACCTAGGCTAGGGGCTTTCTTGGCCAAGATACGAACCAATTCTTCTCCTATCCTCTGCGACAAACAAACAAGATGACTTGAAGACCTATCCATCGACTTTCTATTCTAAAGGGCAACTGGATAAAACCTGGATGGAGTTCGCTACCGGGCTGGCTTTAAGCCTGTTCCAGCATTGGTGGTCTTCAGAGAAAGGAAGGCCTTTGATCTGAAGCCTTGGCGGCCCCAAATCCAACCAAGGTTGCTAAAAGCTTCTCGCTCCTGCTTTCAAGGCTGAGTAAAGACTTTCAAGAAGAGAACCAGTGGGGAAAGGATTCAAGCATGTCAATCAAATCCTCTATAAAGGGTTGGTTCACCCCTTCGGGTTAAGGCACAGTTGACCCAGCAGCTAACTAAGTAGGGGAGAAGAGCAGAAAGAAAGAATGTCAGAAGCTGGGCAACACTCAATGAATGCTGAGGGAAGTTTGGGAGCAGGGGAAGGAGGAGAATAACCAAGAGTATAAAGGGTCTCATCACCGTCGTAGGTGCTTCTTCTTGGGTTGGTTAATACTGGGTCGAACCGGAGTGTGCTCGGTTGACACTGAAGGGCACTAGTATACTTAAACACTTCAAGCATCCACCTCCGTGGATTTGAAGCGTAAAGGCAAGGGAGTGTATTAGCATAAGTAATAGCTAGAGCGTAATATCCTTTAGGAGGGAGGTAAGCACGGCAAAGGAGGCTAGTGAGGGAGAGGACGGAGTCATCTAAAAAGATAGCTTGAAGTTCAATTTGTTCAACCATGTAAGGACTTACCGACCTACTTATCAGGCCATGGACCTATTGTTGATGACATTTTCCCCGGGTCTCCGATCTATGGGTTTTCCTTGAGTATCTTGTTTCGTCTTGCTTTTAACGAAAGAAAAAGGGACAAACAGACCGTCAAGTAAGGGGAAGTATGTGGACCAACCAGTACATCTGGTACACCTGAATTAAGGTCCTTTGTCTTATCCCAGCAAATCTGGATCTCACAAAAATGGATATCCAAAATCAATTTAGTAGTTCAAATCCTAGATGGCATGTTGTCACAAGCTAGTGGCACCCTCACGTGGCATGCCTTTCAAGTTTGGTTAGACCAACTTCTGAACTAGATGTGGTCACCTTTCTAATCTAACACCACAGGCGATAGCCAGGGATCAACTTTCCTTCTCGGCGAATTCCACGTAACAGGCCTCACTCTATATTTTGATACAATGAACTGGCAATAAAATAGAAACACGTAGTTTGAAGCTATCCTGCCCAATTTAGGGCCTTGGGTTACATGTTCTGGTCCAAAGAACAACAACAAAGACTTTCTCGTAAGTGACCACTGAACCTCCTTTGCCCTATTACTAGACCAAACAAGGAATATCTCATGCCTCAACAGAGGTGGAAATAAGAAGGAAGGATTCAATCCAGCCGGAGGTTTCCCGATGGCTACCTTGTTTCGCTCAGCAATAGGAATCGATCGGGTCAGATTTTGCACGGGACCTGACGGTTGATTTGCCCTTCTATTTTAATCTTTTCTTAGCCATTCTAACCGTAGTTTTGACCATCCCACTTACCCCTTATTAACATCACTTTCTTTTTTGACCTTATTCATTATATGAGAAGTGACCACGACATTCAGCATGATCTATATCATGAGTGAAGTCACTATCATAGCTAAAGTTGCTTCTCTCCCTTGTTTTCTTTGATTTTCTGGGAGTTTCTTACTTTTATGTTGAAATTCTTCAGCTATCCTGTTATGAACAGGATCTTGGGTGGACGTGCAGATGTGTCCCTCATTCATATTTCGTGGTTCACATCCCTCATGCAATATGACTTCCTTAAGCAACTTTATCTTTTATGACTTGAAGATTAGGATTGGCTCAACCTCTAACAGGAGTTGTGGTACTAATTCTCAGAAGGAAATTCCCCCTAAGATTAAAGAGAAGCTGAGCATGAGTTCTAGTGAGCTTTTATAGTTAGAGCTCATGAGAGTAGTAATCCAATAGTAGAACATGTTGGAGAGCGGGGGGGGGGGGGGGGGGGGGGGGGGGGGGGGGGGGGGGGGGGGGGGGGGGGGGGGGGGGGGGGGGGG
>JAOTRH010425839.1:17022-34359 GCA_034768845.1 Heliamphora exappendiculata | reverse complement strand
GCACTCTTGAGAGATTAAAAGCCCGTTTGGTGGCCAAGGGATATGCTCAGACCTATGGTCTTGACTACTTTGATACAATCTCCCCTGTTGCAAAGATGGCCTCAGTTCGTCTCTGGCTACTTCCCATCAGTGGCCGTTGTATCAGCTCGATGTGAAAATTACATTTTTGTATGGTGATTTGGAGGAAGAAGTTTATATGGAGCAACCACGTGGCTTTGTTGCTGAGGGGGGTCTAACCATGTCTGTCGGTTACGGTGTTCATTATATGGTTTGAAGCAGTCTCCCAGGGCATAGTTTGGCCGTTTCAGGTCAGTTGTCTAGGAATTTGGTCTTCGACAGTCATTAATGGATCATACTGTATTCTTTCAGCATACCTCTGCGGGTTGCATATTACTTGTTGTCTATGTAGATGACATTATTATTACCGGTAGTGACAGTGGAGGGATTGGTGCGCTTAAATCATTTCTGGGCACTAAGTTTCAGACCAAAGATCTTGGTGAACTTCAATACTTCCTGGGTATTAAAGTAACCAGGACTGCTAAATGTGTGTTCATTTCTTAGCGAAAGTATGTTCTTGATATTCTGGAACGAGCATGATATATGAATGCTAAAGGAGTGGACTCACCTATGGAGTATAGTGTCAAGCTAGAGCCGAAAGAAGGAGCGGTTCTTCCGAATCCTGAACAATATCGACGTACAGTGGGACAGCTTAATTATCTTATGACCATGACTCGTCCAGATATTGCTTATCCAGTTAGTGTAGTGAGTCAGTTTTTGTCTGATCCCCGTGTTCCCTATTGGCAAGCAGTGTTACGTATTCTTCGGTACTTACATAAAAATCCAGGTAAGGGAATCTAGTTCTCTAATCATGGTCATATGGGAATGGAAGGGTACTCTGATGCTAATTGGGATGGATATACGTTTGATAGAAGATCCATATCTGGTTACTCTATATTTGTTGGTGGGAATTTAATTTTCTAGAAGAGTAAGAAGCAGACTGTGGTATCCCAGTCTAGTGCTGAGGCCGAATACCGAGCTATGGCATTCGCAATTGTTGATATTATGTAGCTTCAGCAGATTTTGACAGAGTCACACATTCCACTTAAAGGCTCGGCTAGACTCTGGGTTGATAATACCTCCGCCATTTATATTGCCACAAATCCAAATTTTCATGAGCGAACGAAACACATTGAGGTTGACTGCCACTTTATTTGTGATGAATATCAGAAAGGTGTTGTTACATTTTAGTCTATCCCTACAGGGGAACATGTGGTTGATATTTTTACTAAATCTTTACCGGGTCCGCGTGTCTCCTATTTATGTAACAAACTGGGCTTTGTAGATATATGTGCTCTAGTTTGAGGGGGGTGTTACTAGTTTATTATTATTATATTACTATTATGTTATTATTATCCGGCGTATATAGGTGTATGATTGTAATAGTATTCTCTAAATTGATTTTAAATAAGAGCTCGCCTACCCATTAAGGTACGGCTTTTCATTATTCTTAACATCAACTATACAAACACACAGCATTCATTGATTGGAAAAATTCTAAATACCTCAAGGCGGCTTGCAGTGTTAACAAAAACAGATTCCTATCCATATGCATGACAATTAAAGGTTAATCATTTTCCTCATAAAGACTAAAGAGTACTAGTTGCAAGTTGCAACAACCATTCAGGGTATAACCTTGAGAATAGATGCACCGGGTTGAAAAGCGCTTGAAGCGATCATTAGCACTGGCCACACAAACCCAATTCCAGATAACATTTGTCCAGTGTCTGATCCACTGTATTTATGAAGCACGAAAGGAATTATGAGAGGTGTAGTAAACAGTAAGAGGAAAGGTTAACTATATGCAAGATAAAATCTAGTGCACAGCCAAACCAAACTAAATCTTGTGTTCCAATTAATTAAGGTCGGCTATAGAAAGTCTGGTGCATAAATATACTAAATATTTTAACTCAAAATCAAATTTCAAAGACAAGGTGACTCTCAAACCAGTGGACCACCATGATTTATAGAAAGTAATGAGAGGCTATCTTCTGGGAAGATAAGGATTACTACCAGCAAAGACACCGTAAAATGTAAAATTAAAATAAAAAAATTTCTTCTCAAGGGTTTCCTTTATTTAGCCTCGTAGGAGGGCATTATTTCAGCTTATCAAAATGTCAATAGGTAAGAAATCAAAATTCCCTTCTTAACACATTCAAATATTCGTACCTGACTAGGTCATGAAGTTTGCGTTTACTATAGATCTTTTTTTCTTTAAGAACTATCTGAATCCAATGTTTCTGACCGAAACAATTATATTAATCAAGTTTTTCTAAACTTCTTGCATTAAAAACATGCAGCATGGAGTCTCTGATGCAATTGATATGAAGCCCCATACAGAGTCAGCCAAAGAAGGAAACTTAGGAAATTGCCACAATTTTAAAGTGGTTTTTTTTTCTTTGGGGAGGGGGGGAGGGGCGGGTATTAGAAAGCTTTGGGTAATTCTATATATGTTCTATTAAGTTATACGAGTGAAGGTATTTTAATGTGTTCAATTTTTTTTCTAAATAGGCTTTAATGTTGTCAGTAATTCTTGAGTAACTGGTTCTTTTATTTGGATGGATATTCTAATTTAAAGTCTTAAGTTCCCAAAACTTTGGAGGCCTACTAGTGGAGTATCTCTAATAGCTGATAAATACCCATGTAATTTTTCAAACTCGATACATGAAATTTAGACCTTTTTGTTTAGCAATTTTTCTATTTAAGGATTGTTTATTACAGTTAAAAACATAGTGGAATTTCTAAGGTATCAAAAGTATAATGCCTTGCTGCTGCTTCTATTTTTCTTCTTTTCTCAAATTTTCTAGAGGGTTTTGAACCTTTAATAACTTGACCCATTTCTGGCTTTTTTTTATCTGTTGCAAGCCATAACTAGACCAAAGACCTTCTATCAAGCCATCCAACGTTGATTTATAGCTACATCCTTTTGAAACCCCAACCAGATCCCATTTAACCCCTTTTCTACTCTTCACAAGAGCCCATGTTTTAAATCAACATGGAGCCCCATAACACTACGGAATATTAGCTGTAATGATGTTCTAGCACACTTTCCAATATCAATTTTTTTTTATCACAGCTACTACCGGAGTGCCTCTATGCACTTATTCTACATCAAACATTTATTACATAAATATCAATTACATATGGTTGTAGGTGCCTCCAAAAGTATTTTGCCTAGGGATCATATAATCAAACTAAACCAAATTAAATTAAACTAAATTAAACTTTTTATCCTAATCAATTAAGATTTGCTATTTGAATTCTTTCACGTTATTCTGCTCTATTAAATGTCATATATTCAGTTAGTTTTAATAAGTTTATTCTTTTCTTAATACAATATTCTATGTCAATTTTGTCTACCTTTTCTCTTAGTATTTTAATTACTCATGACTTTATCATTTTTTCTTACTACTGTATGTATCTAAATCACCTTAATTTATTTTTTCTCAACTTGTCCTCAATTGATGCAATTCTTACCATTCTACAAATCTTTTTATTTCTAATTTTATTTTTTTTAAAGTTAACTTTTTTTATTTTAAGATTTGTTATTTATTTCTCTTTTTAATAGGGGCGATGCCATGTGCACAGTTATGGGGTCAAATGAACTCATTAAATATATATTTTTAATATTATTATAGTATATATATAATTTAAAAATATTTGACCTCATAAAAAATTATATATGACTCCATAAACATACATTCAAATTACACTTTTTAAATTTACACACTTTTTAAATTATTTATATTTAAAGTACAAATATGTGGGTTTATAGAAATCTAGAGTTTATAATTATAAATTATGATGAAAAAATGTATGATTGTAAAAATATGTGATTGTAGAATTTTTTGCATTTTTTGATAAATTGTGTGAGAACATTTATGTGAGAAAATATGCCAAACTGCTATAGAAATTTGTTAGTTGAGATGTTAAATTTTATTTATATTGTGTGAATAATAGATAATAAATTTTGAATGATCCCATCAGCAAAAATTCTTAGAGTTGCCACTGCTTTTTAAGAATTTTGGGTAACTTAGATTTTTTTATATCCCATGTTTGTTCCTTTTTATTTTCACAAGTTTTAGCTCTTTGTATCTTTCTAACAACTTGTTTGACTAAAATTGAAGTTTATACTCACAGATGAAACATTTGATCCCAAAATCCAATTGCGTTCACAGTGGTGAAAGAATGGAGAATGAAAAATGGAGTCCATTCACACTTGGTAGAGTGTGTTGTGTTTGTTAAAAAAATAAAATAAAAAATAACTGTGGATCCACTTGATGAGTTGGTAGTCCAGACAAACAAGTGCTTGGATCTGTGAAAGTGGTCTGTGTAAGTAGATTTATTACTTGTGGAAGAAGCAACACCAACGACCAAGGATCAAAACAGTCATCCCGTAGAGGAGTTATTATGTGTCACAAGTCAACGTATTAATACTGTGGGTTTAATTAATACAAGCACATTATATTCGACTCCTCAACTAGTCAGGGTAAACTATGGCTAGTAAATTTTGTTCAAAAAGTCATTACACTTCTATTATCATACTCTATTTTACATCGATAAGAGATAAAAATATGTTTAATATTTAATATATAATAAAATAAATAATTTATTATTAATAACTTTATACTTAAATTTTTGAACTACGTTATTAGACTTTTGTTTAAGTTATTGGGTTAGTGGTTTACTTGGATCGCTACAAGTTGTATCAAAATCAATCTTAGTTTCATACAGGATTTTGTGGTGTGGTTAGAAAAGCAGATGCTTCGGAGAGGGATAAAGACCCGACATTGTAACTTTGTGCACGCATATAGACTACTTTGAGTCTGCTAATGGGCTATTGTGCACATCTCAACTAGAGGAATAACCTAGACTATGCAATGAGAACATGACGTATTTAACTGAGAAAATATTATAATATCCCATTCCACATCGATAGGATTTAAAAAAATATATCTAGTATATAATGACATGACCAAGCTCTTACTAATAACTTGTATTTAAAAATTTAAGTCGCATTGTTAGGCTCTTTATTCAAATTATTAGTTCAGTGATTCATTTGAGTCGTTACAAATAAATATCATTAATACAATTTTACATTGAAAAATGAAAAAATTACACTAATTTTTTTTGAAATTTGGGTAAAATATATTCAACTCTGCATGTTTGAAAAAATTACATTGTTTTCCTTTATAATTTGAATTTGCATTACAAATCCGCCCACACCATTAGGTTTCATTTATAAGCTCATGATGCTATCAATCAGATGACAATGTCTTCTAAAATTGCCCATATTTTACTGATGTTAATGGGTCTATTTATGAAGTAAATAATATATGAGAGACCCCAAAATGTAATTGTTCCCTTAATGATAATAACAAACTTAACGAAGATGAAGATGACCTTGCCCTCAAATGCTCTGATGGATAGATACCTACAAAAACAAGCTCCCTAGTTGGGCTGGTGGTCAGCGAGGGACTTTTCGATGCCCAAATCAGAAGGGTCTTGGAGAGAAAAAATGTATAAAAAATAGAATTAGAATCCATACATTTTCTTTGATTGATGCCCCTATATATAGGAGACGGAGGGGTTAATCATCTGGTCTTGTCTTGTCATCCCCCACTTCTGGCTAAAGAATGTTTAGTTAAATTTAATAACTTTTTTAGTTTTTTACCAATACAATATATTTCAACTTTACCCATCAAATCCCACGTCCCTCAAGGGGGATCTAAATAAAAGTTTTGTTGGCTATTTTTTATTTTTTTCCATTTGAAGAGAACTGACTGAGTTGAAGGTTTGCTATTTATTTGTTGTTTCAATTTTTTATGAATTTTAATTCTCTTTGTAATTTTTTTTAGTATGAAATTTAGTTTTTTTAAAATTTATTTCATTGTTAAATCTAAATGGCTACTTTGTCATTGATAGTGCTACCAAGGCAACTTAGAGGGGTGAATAAGTTGTTTTTAAATTTTTTTGCTCAAAATAAATATTAGTATGCAATAAATTAATAAAGAAAAATACTAACTACCGTCCATTGGACGGTAAATAACGGGATTATAATGCATAAATATCTGTGCAAATTGTATTAATATCTATGAAAATGGTAATTTCCACCTCAAAAAATGTATGATATTAAAAAAAATATCCTTATTATTCGATTAACCACCGCCCAATGGGCAGTGGTTAACAGCATGACCCTAAAATAAAATGCAAGAAAATAAACATTAAGTCAGCTAAACTCGGTAATGAAATTAACCATTTACATATAGTCTCCATGTAGTCACCGAATCTCTGTCTTTTTGAGCTATTTGCTCGGTGACTTGCCCCTCAGTATCAATCGAACACTCTTCTTGCCTAAACTAGGCAATGAAGTCAGCCAAAACCTAGCCCTTTATGGTAGTTCTTAGGCAAAACCTAGCCCTTTATGGTAGTTCTTAGGCAGAATGTGATATCATGCTCCCCAAATTCTACAGCCCACTTTGCAACTCTTCTTAAAAAATTTTGTTTTCAAAGTAAAGACTGGAGAGGGTATTTGGTGATTACCTCTTTCGGATGAGCTCTGAAATAATGGATCAGCTTCTATGACGCAATAACGAGGGCTAATGCCAGCTTCTCCAATTGGAGAGATCTTGTTTCTGGATCGAGAAGTACCTTACTCACATAATAGATTGGCCTTTGGCCTTTGTCCTCTACCTTTAAAAGGACAACACTGACAGCTCGAGTTGATACTACGAGATACAAAAATAGTGTTTCTGTATTGTTTGGCACTGTCAACAACGGTGGGGAAGAAAGGTAATGTTTTAGCTCGGTAAGGCCTTTCTCACTTTATTCATTCCAAACAAACTAATTTTCCCTCTTCATTGCTTTAAAGAATGGATAGCACCAATCAGATGCTAGGCTAATGAACCAATTAAGTGCTGCAGCCATCCCAGTGAACTTCTGGACCTCCTTTAAAGTCTGTGGGCTTTTTAGATTCTGGATAGCTGAGATTTATTCGGGGTTTACCTCTATTTCCCTGTGGATCACTAAGAAGTCTAAAAACTTTTCAGAGCTTACTCTAAAGGCGCACTTTGAAGCGTTGAGCCTAAGTTTGTAAGCTTTGAGGATTTCAAAAGTCTTCCTCAAGTCATCTAGGTGTTTGCTCGGGAATTTGGTTTTCATCACCATGTTGTTGATTTAAACCTCCATGGTTTTACCGATTAGATCCCCGAACATTTTAGTGGCAAGCCTTTGGTATGTGGCTCCAGCATTCTTTAGCCCAAACGGCATCACCGAATAGCAGTATATACCCCAAAGAGTAATGAAGGCTATCTTTTTCATGTCTGGGGGGTACATGGCTATCTGGTGGTATCCTCTGTATGCATCTAAAAAACTCATTTTTTGATGCCCTACTGTTGAGTCGACGAGCTAATATATTCGGCGCAGAGAGAAGCAGTCTTTGGGGCAGGCTTTGTTTAGGTCGATGAAGTCAACACATACTCGCCATTTTTCGTCCTTCTTCTTGACCACTACCATGTTTGCTAACCAAGTTGGATAGTGAATTTCTTTGATAGGTTCTGCTTCTTTTACTCATTAAACCTCTTCTACTACTACTTCTGCATGATGTGGTGCCGACTCCTAGACTTTTGCATTACTGACTTTCTTTGGAGATCCACGTTTAATTGATGACTGATTACTTCAGGATCTATTCCTAGCATCTCGTAGGGCGTCCATGCAAAAATCTCTTTATTTTCTCTCAAAAACTCCATCAATTCGGTTTCTTCTTATTCGGTCATACTTGTGCCGAGCAGGAAGTACCGATCTGAATCCTCTTGAGAGACACTAACTTTCTTCAAATCTTCGACTACCTTTTCTTCGGTTGTTCGACTGTAATCATAGATTATTAGGCCATCATCCACCTCTTTGGTTTTCACCTCTAGGTGCTGCTCTTTGTTCTTTATTGTAGCTAGACAGCATTTCCTTGCCGTGTGCTGATCTCCCTTGATTTCAACTACTTCCTTACCCATCTAGAACTTGAGTTACTGGTGGTAGGTTGAGGGAACTACTCCCAAACTATGTATCCATGTCCTGTCTACAATAGCATTATAAGTAGAAGGTTGATTGACAACCCAAAATTCAGTATTTACCGTTGCAAGCCTTGCCTTTACTGGCACATTTATTCTTCCTACTAACCACATTGGGTATGTCTCAATGCTGATCAGTGGAGTCATGCACTTCTTGAGTGCTGAGTCATTTAGTCATAGCTTCTGAAACAGGCTGTAGTACATGATGTCAATTGAACTCCCCTGGTCCACCAATACTCACATTACATCATAGTTGGTAATGCATAAAGTTAATACCAAGGTGTCATTATGGGGCTGCTTTATTCCTATGAGGTCATCGTCTGAGAAGTTAATCCCTTGCATCTGATTTGGCTGGATTTCTTCTATGTTCTTCATCATTTGCCCTCATCCATCTTCATTGTACGGGCTAAAGTCCTAGCTTGATGTTGAACAACTGCTCGGGTAATTGGCTCAATAGTGCCATGGATCATCTTTACCACCCCGAGAGGAGCATCTCTTTGTTAAGGCCTTTGGTCCTGTACTAGCATTCTCTCTTCTTGAGCACTTTCTCAATGTCAATAAACTCTAGAAGATGCTCTGCTCAGACCAGATCTTCCAAATATTTTTTAAACGTTCGCCATTCCCTAGTTAAGTGGCCGTGATCTTGGTGGTAGTGATACTTTCACTTCTGATCTCGTTTGCTGAGATCCCTGATCAACTTTGGTGACCATTGAAAATAAGGCTTATCTTTAATTTGATCTAGGAGTTTATGTAGCAGTTCTTTAAACACTATTTGCAGGACTTGGTAGTCTATTGACTCTTTTTTCTCTTGGGACTCCTTCTTGGATCTCTAGTCTTTTCGTCCTTTGTCCTTCCTCTCAGGCTGTTTGACTGATGCAATACTCTGTTTGGCTTGGCTTATATCTTTCGCAACCTTTACATGTTGCTCGATCTTTACCATCAGGTCGGACATAGTGGATACAGTCTTCTTTGTGAGGGATTGTCTCAAACGGCTTTGTGGAGGCAACCCTATTTTGAAGGACGCCACAACCAGTTGTTTACTGCAATTTGTTATCTCGTTATATGTTTCCCAGTAACACCAAACATATTCCTAAATTGTTTCGCTCTCATTCTTTCGTAGGGCTAGGAGCGTGTTAAAGCTCTTAGGTTGTCTGCCGTTAGTAATGAACTGAGTAGTGAAAGATTCAGTCAGTTGTTACCAATTGTCTATAGAACAGGGTAGCAACATATAGAACCAACAAGGGCTGTTTCTTCTAAATTGGATGGGAACATGCGACACAGGAGTGCATCGTTCCCACTCTAGAGTGCCATTACTTGTCTGTATTGCCGAATATGGCTCACTAAATCTTTCTTTCCATCATATATCTCAAACTTTAGTAGGGAGAACTTACGTGGTGGATTTGCATTCTCAATGACCTCAGCTAATGGTGATACTGAGATCTTCTTAAGGGTCCTCCTTGCTGCATCTTAGGCTATTTAGCTTCCATCGTGCTGCATCCTGGAATCCATTTTTTTTCTAACCATACCAGTAGGTCTTAGTTTGAGTCTAGTTTGGCCGGAGCTATCCTTTGAGGGCTTAGCTGAACTGACTCAACTATGATTGTATCAATTTTCCTAGAACTCCTGACGCTCTCTTCGGGTACCTTGCGCCTCCACCTCTGAGAATGACTCAGGCTATAGGACTTTAGGTTTTGTTCAGTCTCATCTAGTTCGAGACTTTCTCTTTACCTTACGCATGATTCCCTTTGGGGTTCCTGCCTCTGGATCATTCGCCTAAGCTCATCAATTTCTATGTCATGTTGTTCTATTCTTTCCTCAAGGTTGCTGATCATCCTATCCCATCTGGCCAATCTCTCCTCTAATCTTCCTCTGACCCTTGAGGATAGAGGAGAAGGACATTCCCCTCTAGAACTGGTGGTAGAGTAACGTAACCACCTCCCATTATGTGAGGCATTGTCCCTGCGCCTTTAAATCTCCGACGGAATCCTAGGAACCCTTGGTCGCTCTGGGATAATTGGTATGGATCTTTGAGGGATGCCTCCCTGCCCTCCTTTATGGCTTTCAGTAAATTCAGTAAGAGTTTGGCTCATAGTTTTGTTAGTTCGAGATCGTTACTTTTTACAGACGGTGCCAAATTGTGCGCGTTATAAATTGGATGGTGCAATCAGAACCAATTGGATTGGTTCAAATATGATGATCCTAACTGAACTCCCAGTTGCCGAACTCACTGGAGGCTCCTATGCTATTACCGAACTCCTACAAGACAAGGAACACCATTAGTGCTTTCTAGCTTAGTTTAATGGGGAAGCACTCTTACGCTCAAGTTAGATTTCTCTCTGGAAAGTTTCTAATCAAGAACGGGGTTCGAATTTCATACCTTAGGGTATGGAGTGCTTGCCTTTATATATGGGTCAAAACCAGGAAGGTTGAGTCCTCTTAGGACTCTACCTCTTATCTATTAAGAGATTTCGCCTTATCTTGAAGCAATTATCATTGCTTCAAGATGCTAGATTCCACATTCCCAAATAGCTTGTATAAAAAATGGGATCCTTTTGATTTAGCCTTTTTCTTAGGGCCGATGTGGGCTTTATATATCGTGGGCTACCCCTTTCTAGGGTGGCCCGAACTCGTCATGGGCCAAACAAATAGTGGGTCCGCCTCTTGATTGCAACTGTGATCCTGTTTGCTTTGGGTTAGGCTTTAAGCCCATAAATTTGTCCACTCTCAACTTTCCCCAGCTATTGTTTTCGCTTGGCCGAATTGCCTAGTGAAAGTTCAGAGCTTTTATACTTTTTTATTTTGTTCAACTGGCATCTTCTCATGGACTGTATTTGTTCGGAATGTATGTCCGGGTCTATGTTTAGTGCTGACATTTCAGGGGGGTGCCTCCTTACTCGGGGTTTTCCACTTGGTGCTTTAGGAGGTAGCTCGGGCATTTAAATCTCTTGGTATCCCATCATGAATGACAGCTTGCATCAAGCCCCATTTTTAGTGATGTGGCGTGCTCTAATTGGGCCTCTGGGGAGGTACGTGTCATTTCAGGGACAGATGCACGTATTAACACTTTACGGCACATTAATGCACCTGTCTTTTCAAATCTGATGTGTATAAAAATCCATTTGGACCCCTTTTTTTTCCTTTTTTCTCCATTTTTGGCCTTCGAAGCTTCCTCTTGCGATAACTCTTCGCAATTTCTAGCGAACAAGAACTCAGCCTCCGGCGAAGCACTTTTTCCAAAAACCAGTGACTAGGACCAACCTTCAAAGACTTGTAAGCACCATTTCTCCTTTTCGCTGCTCTTTCTAATGCTTTGAGGCTAGTTTACCTTTTTTCTCCAACTCTTTTTTGTATTTTTCAAAAATTGGGTAAACTGAGAAAATTAGTATCGACGCCAGCGGCTATGGAGGCTTTTTGGTGTCGGTACCAAATTCCTGATGATGTTGGCCTTACTTTGGCTAATGCTAGAGACTCACGTGAAAGGAATTAGGAAAAGCTCCCCCTCCCAATGGTTGCTATAGTGAAGGGGGAGTTCGGTTCCCTCTTCATCCATTGCTTCGCCAAGTTTTTCGGCACTACCAAGTAAGCCCCATGCAAGTCTCCTCTAATGTGTTTAGAGTAGTCATGGGGGTTGTAGTACTAAATCGTATTCTGGGTACCAATCTCGATCTCTGGGATATTGTTTACTCTACAATATGGTCAAACATTCTTCGGGATCATATTACCTCAAGGCTAAGAGAGTAGCCAAAAAACTCATGATTAAACTTCTAAACTTTGGTAAAGACGTAGATGATGATTTTTTCTACGTGACCGGTAACTTTGAGTTTGGTCCTGGAGAGATGCAGGACATCTTCACCGTTCCCCGAAAGGACGGTCTTGGCCTTGGTAGCTCCGCTCACCATTTATTTCCTTTTATGTCTTAGTTGAGAGCGGACAAATTTATGAGCTTAAAGCCCAGCCCAAAGCAAACATGATCAAAGTTGCAATCAAGAGGCGAACCCACTATTTGTTCGGACCACCCCAGAAAGGGGTAGCCAACGATACATAAAGCCCACATCAACCCTAAGAAGAAGGATAACTCAAAAGGATCCCACTCCTAATATAAACTGTTCGGGAATGTGGAATCTAGCATCCAGAAGCAATGAGAATTGCTTCAGGATAAGGCAAAGTCTCTAAAAAGATAAAAGGTATACATTGCTTCAGGATAAGGCAAAGTCTCTAAAAAGATTAAAGGTAGAGTCCTAAAAGGACTCAACCTCCCTGGTTTCGACCCCTATATAAAGGCAAGCACTCCATACCCTAAGATATGAAGTTTTAACCCAATTCTTGATTAAAAACCTCCTAGAGAGAAATCAAACTTAAACGTCGAAGTGCTTCCCAGTCAAACCAGGCTGGAAAGCACTAACGGTGTTCCTTGTCTTCCAGGAGTTCGGCAACAGAACCAATAGCCTCCAGTGAGTTCTGCAACTAGGAATTCGGTTCGTGACTCTGTTCGAGATCATCAAATTTGAAACAATCCAATTGGTTCTGATTGTACCATCCAATTTACAGCGCGCACAACAAGTATAAGCACAATCTTGAACTCTCAAAAGCTATGAATTACCTATTAGCTTTTTTCACCAGGTGTTAGCTCTTTCATCATCAGAAATTCTTTGCCCAATTTTCTATATATTTGTATAATTTTATTTACATTTTGTTATTCTCGAGGGACCAATAAAATTAGGGGTTTTTTTTTTATTTTAATTAGCAAAGGTAGGAATATTTCATTTTGTTCATACAAATATCAACACACACACTATCACGCTCCAAACTCCAGGTTACGCGAAAAGCCACCATAACCACCATAATCGCCTAAACACAAATGGATTTTAAAACCAGAAAGCCAAAACAAGGCTACAACCTTTGTAAAACTGTACCACCGATGGTTTATTTGAATTAAAAGAGTAGCCTAAAAGACTACTATTACAACCCATAAGCCAAGTCTTTAAAGACAAAATACGTGTTTTGAATAAGAAAATATTTAATTTTAAAAGAAGTTTAGGCCGTTTCCAAAATCTACCTTGAACTGCAAGAGTTGATATGAAGCAAAAACCATTAGAAAATCCCGTTTGTAAACCCTTGAACCCATCAACGAAAAACGTAGTAAGAAAGTATGAAAAACAACAACCAACCAAAGGTTCTCTCGAAAGCATTAAAACATGCATGCATCCATCATAATTACATATGTTTTACAACATGTTATAACCCAACATGAAACATGTACAGAAAGGTATAAGCTACCTATCAAGACAAAATAGACGTCTTGTCATCAGCCACCTCCGGGCACTACCGGGACAACCTATAGGACCACGCTTACAAGAAAAAGATTTTACAATAAAATCTCACACCGTGAGCTGAAACCCAATAGAAACAGACTATGAAACTATAAAACAGGATATGCAATCACAAGCACACAGGCTCAATAACAGGAGCCAAAAAGGTTTTTTCAACCCAAAATCACAAGTTTTCCTTCAGGCTAACAGGAGCCCACAAACCTCCAAAACAGTTTTTCATCCACAAACCATGCATTTATACAATGCAAAACAACGTTTTACAGTTAAAGAAAAATAGTAACCAAAACGTTATTTTCCCACTCGGATCACACACCGAGGAACAATAAAAGATATTTTTCACCCGGAACACACACAGCCGAGGAGAATAAAGTAAATGAATCCTCTGTACCGACTCTGTCACAAGGGGACAGAGGTAATAACTATAGACTCCTGCCCGTTACCTAATCCCTATACATCATAGAACTAGTTAGGTAATGGAGGTTTTTCTACGGAGAATTATAACGTAAAATCTAACTTTATGGGCTAACACAGAAGGAAAAGAGCACCTACCACCTTCTTTACGGGAACTACCTCGAAGGATAAAGGTACCTACACTGCACATGTTTTTGGACTTCTACTAAAGGAAACTCGTGCCAAATACCCGTTATCCCGTACATCTAGAGATTCATTTCACAAAAATTATACCGTAACTCAACTACAAAAACGTTTCCATAAAATACATTATACATGTATTTAGATCCATCCATAAACATGGAGATCAAACAAAAACATTTCAAAATATTTTTTTCTATTTTTAACAAAACGTTTCAAAAATGAGACTCAACCCCAAGGGTTAACCCCAAACCTCCACAACACTAAGTGTTAAGGTTTTTATCCAAAATCACAATATTCCACAAAACTACCGTTTTCAAAACCATCTTTTGAAAATCATACATCCACATGTCATATACGGTAATAAACCAAGAAAAGAGAAAAACATGCTTTTTACCCGTAAAACAAGGTTTAAACACAAATATGACATTTCATGCATTTTTTACCCGGTAAAAACACATATAATTACATAAAATACCCTTATATAGCAGTAGGGTCTAGAATCATACCTCAGCGAGTCAAAACTCAAAGGCTCGAAAATCAAATCTCGTCGAAATGAGAATCTGTTCGGATATATACGAAGCTCTCGGCACCAACATCGAGGATCCACAGTCTGATTGCTGAAAATCAAGCCCTGAGCCCTTAGAAATCTAGAGAGAAGACAAAGAGAACAAAAACTTAGCTTAGAAGAAAGCTCTTTTAAAATATCTCAGCCCCTGATATTTATAGAAAAATGCCAAAATTCGCCAAAATTCGCCAAAAACCTTATGTTCAGTCAACCGAACACCAAAGTTCAGTCGATCGAACCAAAAACTTTCGGTCCAGTCGACTGACCAACCCCTCCAGTCGACCGAACTGTTGGGTTTTTCTGCGTAAAATTGGTTTTTTCAGCCCAAACGCTATCCAAACAAGCCTTAACAAAATCCAAACACACGCCAAGGGTGTACTTAAAACATTCCAAAGGTTTCGAAATAACTCGAACACTTAATCATTCTAAAATGAATCGGGTCGGGGTCTCACAACTCTCCCTCTCTTAAAGAAATTTCATCACAGAAATTCAACACTGAACGCAAGCCAAACACCAGCCCATCAACCATCAACAATCTCTGATGTAAACCCAACGATACCAAAAAACAACATAAATATCCCAACAAGTGAAACCCCAAACCCGTCGTCACAAAACTGATACCAAGAATACAACCGTCGTCACACAAGAAAAACACGACTTGAAGATTCAACCCGACACAAACTACGCGCATGGGCAAGTTCCACTGATATCTCTATCATCCAAAAAATATCCCTAAAACACCGGATCAAAATCTAACTCATACCAGCAAGCGTCGAACCATAACTCTCACCGAACACAACCACACTAGCGACAAACACATCACACGAGACCAATCCACCACGGTACTCGATCTCAAACATGCTCTATGCTCGACTATAGAGATTATCACCTCTTTCGTTCTTACTGCCACGAACTGGCTCGACCACATCTCTACATGCACACCAAAGACCATCTCCACAAGTCTAAACACACGACGTCATCGGTCACATGAAATCGTGCGCTCCATGCACAAACTCTACTCGAGTTTTGACGATCACCAAATGACCACTGACTTTGATACCACATCATCACCCTACAGATGCCAGCATCTCCATTACTAAAGCTGTAATGACACCGATCCACGAGCAACAACATAACACCCAACCCCAGAGAGAAGCTCACCAGAGAGAAGCTCACTTAACTCACCTGAAATACCAAAGAACAGATCTCATCAAACCTTTAATCCTTCGCCCTCTATCCAATCTTCTATCACCAACTACTGTTGTCACTTAGGAGAAACGCCAGGTGGCACGCCATTGTCTGGGACAATGTTTCACACAACCGAAAACTAATCTGGCATCACAGTCACAAAGTCACCTGACCCAAACATATAACGCAGGCAGACCACCACTTAGGCATCCAACAACCTATATAAATCCAACCGTATCTCCCGTGCAACAGCACATCACTACACATCTCAGCGTCTCGCTATCCAATAATTGATACCAAGACTCGCGTTTTACACGTAACAATTTCTCCACATCCAGAACTCCTCACGGCCTTTCCATTCCCAACCAGACAATCGCGTCGGTCAGAATAGGCCACGCCAACTAAGGTTTCTCTAACATCATACTCTCGGGACCACTACCCACATAATAATGGTTATGCCGAAGCACAACACTTACCACAGTCGACAATCACTCATCGACTCCAAGAACTCTAAGCAGTTCCAAGCCCTAAACCGAACAAAAGGCCAGACTCTCAAGAGTCTACTAAAAACCCACCACACACATATCACAGCCGCACTATTTCGATAAAATTCTTGCTCTATCAAGAGCTAGAAACACAACCATACGCACACAACGGTCAACGATCCTCAACTGATCACTGCAAAAGAATTCTACGTCCCAACACCAACTCCCTTGTCTATCAAGAACAAACATCATAGGGAACACAACCCACGTCACACAAACAAGTCACACAAACTAGGTTACCACGATCTATCATGTTTACCACACTCCTACGTACTCTTTTTCGGTCTTCCACCGCGGGAGAATACCAATCCCTTCATACAATTCTTTATGGTTCCCAACCGCGAGAGTAATCGGATCCCAGGTCACACACAAAGACGTTTAGATGTAGAGCGTCTCAGACAACGCGTCGAAGCCACGAAGAATCCATCTTATAATCACCTAATCACAGCGACACAAGTTTTTGAGTCACAACACGAGTCACAACATGGGTACAAATCCACTGAGATTCCACAGTCTCAGAACACAATCAAAACCTGAACCAATCAAGAATTTGGCATCTCCATCCAACCGAGATGAAACAACTCACACTAGACAATCGTCTACAAGAAAACTCTCTCTCTCCTTCCATACAAAGGAAAGGAAAAGGCCAACAAGGAACCATGATCCAACCTCAGCGTACTAAGAGTATTCCTCAACACCTAGCCTCTAAGAACTCTGTAAGTCCTACCTCGAGGCCGCATCGAATACAGTCAAACAATTGCTGTCAATCCCAACCACGACACTCAGACCATCCGCTACATCAAGTTCTTGGCTTCCAGACCTCCTCACCAATCACACACAGAGACACACGTCAACATTCCCATCGCGCCAAAACCTTACTCCACAAGGTTGCGCTTACTTACCTAACTCTTGCTAAGCGAATCACAATCACGTCACAACCTCGAGCCCACTGTCCAAGGCACAGCATCTAACAAAAGAGAACCCAATTCTGAGAC
>JAOTRH010425839.1:5335-16922 GCA_034768845.1 Heliamphora exappendiculata | reverse complement strand
GAATCACAATCACGTCACAACCTCGAGCCCACTGTCCAAGGCACAGCATCTAACAAAAGAGAACCCAATTCTGAGACCTTTCATTCATAGTTACTTATAACTCCCACAACCATGCAGGCACATTCCACACTTCCGCTCTCAAAGCATACATCGATCACAGGTATCGTATCCTACGATTTCTCACCTATCACCCCAGGCCAGTCAAACCACACAGTACATTGCTGAACCTTATTACTCCACACTTTGTTCCCTTGGGCAAACAACATACCCATCTCTGAACCTAAGGTGGAACGCAAACAACCTCCAAACATATCATACCAGGGAATATCTCTAGAACCACACGTTCTGCTATCCCAACATACGCCTGATCAAGAATTATCACACTCCCATCCACTATGTTCCCGTCTATACCCCATCCTGAGTACACGGCTCATGACATAGCATGGCTCAAGATGTATCTAATCCTTCACACGGCCGAAACCATGTACATTAAAACCCCAAAAGGGATAATCACTTTCCACAGATCCCGTTATAACAACTGATATATAGGGTTTCCAACACCCCATCGCCCCTACTCACAAGGCTATCCATAACACATCTATAATTTTTGGTAACTTACTCTCAAGAGAAGCCAGCTACCTAACTCAAAGCCATCAACCATACTTCGACTATACCTGAACAAAACTCTGCTCAAACAATCAATGGTTTACCAACCGAGACCAATCTCACACGGCTGAACCCAACTCACTGATGAGTTCCACAACATGCCAAGCGATCGGCGCTCAACCCATAATCGTACCTCTACAACTAATAACAATCGAGTCGCATAACCAAGACCCAAACCATAGTCTCGTCGCCTCTAAGGGTGAACCGGTTATATAAGAGAAAACATGAAACACGACAACCTAAGGTCGATCTATCATGTTATTTCTACCATATACCACATAATCATGCTAACGCGTAGCCACAACGATTATGCATAACAACCAACCCAAGGTTCTCTCAAAAGCATTAAAACATGCATGCATCCATCATAATTACATATGTTTTACAACATGTTATAACCCAACATAAAACATATACAGAAAAGTATAAACTACCTATCAAGACAAAATAGACGTCTTGTCATCAGCCACCTCCGGGCACCATCGGGTCAACATACAGGACCACGCTTACCTAAAAATGGTTTTACAGCAAAATTTCACACCATGAGCTGAAGCCCAATAGAAACAGACTATAAAATTGTAAAGCGGGATATGCAATCACAACCATACAGGCTCAATCACAGGAGCCAAAAAAGTTTTTCTAATCCAAAATCACATGTTTTCCTTCAGGCTAACACGAGTCTCAAAACGGTTTTACTTCATAAAATCTCACATTTTCGACAAACCTCCAAAACAATTTTCCATCCACAAACCATGCATTTATACAATACAAAATAACGTTTTACAGTTAAAGAAAAAAGTAACCAAAATATTATTTTCCCACTTAAATCACACACCGAGGAACAATAAAAGATATTTTCCACCCGGAACACACACAGCCGAGGAAAATAATACAGAATGCTCCACTTGGGTCACACAGCCGAGGAGAATAAAGTAAATAAATCCTATGTACCGACTTCGTCACAAGGGGACAGAGGCAACAACTATAGACTCCTGCCCCTTACCCAATCCCTATACATCATAGGACCGGTTAGGTAATGGCAGATTCTATACGAAGTACCATAACGTAAAAGCTAACTTTATGGGCTAACACCGAAGGAAAAGAGCACCTACCACCTTCTTTATGGGAACTATCCCGAAGGGCAAAAGTACCTACACTGTGCACATTTTTGGACTTCCACCGAGGGCAACTCGTGCCAAATCCCGCTATCCTGATACATCTATAGAATCATTTCACAAAAACCATACCGTAGCAAAACTACGAAAACGTTTCCATAAAATACATTATACATGTATTTAGATTCATCCATCAATATGGAGATCAAACAAAAATATTTCAAAATATTTTTTCCTGTTTTTAACAAAACGTTTAAAAAATGAGACTCAATCTTAAGAATTAGCTCCAAACCTCCAAAACACCAAGTGCCAAGGTTTTTATCAAAAACCACCATTTTTCACAAAACTACCATTTTCAAAATTACCTTTTGAAAATCATACATCCACATGTCATATACGGTAATAAACCAAGAAAAGCAAAAAATGTGCTTTTTACCCGTAAAACAAGATTTAAACACAAATATGATATTTTATGCATTTTTTACCCGGTGAAAACATATATAATTACATAAAACACCCTTATACAGCAGTAGGATCTAGAATTCTACCTCAGCGAGTCAAAACTCGAAGCCTCGAATATCAATCCTCGTCAAAATGAGAATCTGTCTGAATATATATGAAGCCCCCAGCACCAACATCGAGGATCCACAGTCTCATTGCAGAAAACTGAGCCCCAGGCCCTCAGAAATCTAGAGAGAAGGCAGAGAGAACAGAAACTTAGCTTAGAAGAAAGCTCTTTTAAAATATCTCAGCCCCTGATATTTATAGAAAAATATCAAAATTCGCCAAAAACCTTCTGTCCAGTCAACCGAACACCCAAGTTCAATCGACCAAACCAAAAACTTTCGGTCCAGTCGACTGGACCAACCCCTCCAGTCAACCGAACTGCTGGGCAGCGTGTTTTTCTACGTAAAATTGATTTTTTCAGCCCAAACGCTAGCCAAACAAGCCTTAACGGAACTCGAACACACGCCAAGGGTGTACTTAAAACATTCCGGAGGTTCCAAAATAACTCAAACACTTAATCATTGCAAAATAAATTAGGTCAGGGTCTCTCTCTCTCTCTCTCTCTCTCTCTCTCACACACACACGCACCGAGAGAGAGAAAGAGAGAGAAAAAAAGTAGGAGAAAGAGAGCACACCTAGTGTATGCCGTTAGTGGTGATATCGAGAGGTGGGTGCAATAATCGTCCCACAATGGTGGTGCTATTGGTGCCACACGCCGCCTATGGTGCGAACTTCTCGATAGTCTGTGTTTCCCTTTGCATGTCCCTACACTCTCGGCAATCCACCATTAGCTTGAAGCGAAACATCAATTACTTTTGAGTGAACTGCGTAATGTTCCTCTTGTTGGTATTGTTCTTGAGCCTCCTTAAGCCCCAATTAGAATAAAAGTGGAGTATTTAGTTTTAAAAAATTATTTAATTTATTTAATTTTGATATGTTTTGATGAAATAAATTAAAAAAACATTTTAATCAAAAGATAAAAAAATTACTAAATAAAAAATAAAAAACGGAAATTTAGTTAATAAATTTATTTCAGATAAATTTTATTATTTTTTGGTTTTTTTATCTTTCTATAAAATTTTCTAAATTTTTCCTCGACCAGAGAAATTCAAAAGATAAGATTTTAATTTCTTATTTATTTTGGACTCTTTTCGATGTAGTAAATTGAAAAATAAATTTTTGATCAATTGATCAAAAAATAAGAAAATCTACCAAATACGAGATAAAGAAACACAAATATAATCCATAAGTTTATTTTACGTAAATTTTAATTTTTATGATTTTAATTAATAAAATTAAAAATATTTAAAATAAATTATGAATATAAAATAAACCGGTCAATCATTATTTAGATCTTCATAAAATGCACAAATACGCAGGTTTATTTTCTATAAGTCTTTTTACGATTAAAAACCGTCGCAAATGAATAATTTGTTGATTTTATTTTTTCACGATGATAAAAATCATCTCAAATGACTCATTTTTAATTTTAATTTTTTATGACATTAAAAAACGGTCTCAAATGACAATTTTTGCTTCTATTTTTTCACGACGATAAAAATTGTCTCATATTTCTTATTTTTGCATCGGTAAGAAATTCATCTCAAATGAGCCATTTTTGCTATCATTTTATCGTGATGGGAAACAATCGTCTCAAATGACTCATTTTTTGTGACAAATAATTATGGTAGTCTTAAGGGTACTATTTGTGATAGCTACAAGCACCGATGAAAAAAAATTTGACGCAAAAGATACTTTTCTTTGTAGTGCTAATTGCCTTCTAATATTAATAAATTGTTCTTTGCCAAGAGGTTTGGTAAAGATATCTGCTAGTTGATCTTTTGTATTTATATATTCTAATTTTATTATATTTTTTTGTGATTGTTCCCTTAAAAAATGATATCTAATATCGATGTGTTTTGTTCTAGAATGCATTACTGAATTTTTTTAAAATATTAGTCACACTTGTATTATCACATAATATTGGGTTTGTTTTCAATTTTTTCTCATAATCCTCGATTATTTGTTTCATTCATTTAACTTCAGTACAATAGTTTCCAGCAGCAATATACTCTACTTCAGTGGTAGATAAAAATATAAAATCTTACTTTTTACTTAACCACGATACAAAGCAATTATCTAGAAAGTAACAACTACCACTAGTGTCTTTTCGATCAGTTTTACTTTCGAAAAAATCAGCGTTCGTATAGACAAATAGATTAAAGGTAATATCTTAGGAAACCATATTCCTAAATTAACAGTATATTTAAGATATTTATATACTTTTTTACAACATATAGGTGAGATTCTTTAGAATTAGCTCGAAATCTAGCACAAATTGGACACTTAATAAAATATTTGGTCCACTAACAGTTAAATAAAGTAAGCTACCAATAAGACAATGATACACTTTTGTATCAACTTTCTTACCATCATTATCTTTGTCTAATTTGGTATTTTGACTCATAGGAATCTTACTTTCTTTATTGGTATCCATTCCATATTTCTTGAGTAGTTCAGTGATATACGATTGCTTTATAAACATTCCTTCTTTAGTTTGCTTAACTTGTAGACCGAGAAAGAACTTTAATTCTTGTAACACCCCGACCCTTCACATGGCAACGATATTGTCTGCTTTGGGTAAAAGCTCTCACGATTGTTTTCTTCCTAGGGGATTACCCATCATTGCATTGCTTCTGCCCAAGTGCGCTTAACTACGGAGTTCTTCTAGGGTCTCGACCACTTGGGAAAATGCCTCGTTGAATATAAGGTTCTAAGGTTTTTCTTTTATAGCACAGGAACTCTCTCTCCCTTTCCGATGTGGGATACCAGGATATCACAATTCTCTCATCATGCTCGTCTCAAGTTCATCGTGTATTCCTTTAGCAAAATCTTGACACATAGTTTCATTAGTAGATCCAAAAATAATATCATCATCATAAATCTGAACAAATAATATATCTATATCATTTTTCTTTATAAAAAGTATTATATCAGCTTGTCCTCTTTGAAAGTTCTTTTCTAATAAAAATTCACTTAATCGTTCATACCACGTCCGAGGCGCTTGTTTTAAATCATATAAAGTTTTGATTAATTTGATTGATGGGGATTTTTAAAACTATGGGGTTGTTCAACATACACTTCCTCATTAATATATCCATTTAAAAATGCACTTTTAACATCCATCAGATATAAAGTAGAATTTTTAAAGCATGAGAAAGTTAAAAGCATGCGAATAGATTTAAGCCTAGCAACATAAGCAAAAATTTCTTCATAATCAATACCTTGTTCCTGGATGTCGCCTTGTGTAACTAGTCTAGCCTTATTATTAACAATAATTCCTTTATCATCTAATTTATTTTTAAGGATCCATTTTTGTCACGCCCTAAACTCCGGGCCACGTGAAACATCCACAAACAACTATACATAACACCCAACCCCATGTTATACTCTCAAATAAAAGTATACATGCATTTTATATACTCGCTCAAAGGCATACAAAACATGATTCCAACACCGAAAACATGTAAACATACATGGTTCAAAAGAAACAAAAGGAAGAGTAAAAATCTTTCGCCCCTCCGGCACCTCCGGATCAACCTGCGTGATCGGTACCTGAAAAATATTTCAAATCACATATCGTAAGTCAGAGCTCAGTAAAAACTAGACAAGCATGTAATAGAAGCTAAACATGCTAGCAGAGTAATATGTATATTACGACTCACCCGAGCCTCAAAACAAGTTTGAAAATAATTTTATATCACGAATCATAAGAGCTTTAAAAATAGTTTGAAAACGGTTTTGTATACATACAAATATGCTACAATGCTTCACATACAAAGATCGACTCCTACAAGCCCACATGCAACACAATTATATACATCGACTCACATGAGCCTAAAAAACAATAGGTATATGTATGCAGCACAGGTATATATATCTATATCAACTCTCACAAGCCCCAATAATTCGGTGATATATATCTATGCAGCACACGGTGATACACACCCAACACAAGAATTTTCTCAGACTTTCACCGAAGGACCATAGCCCCATATACTACACAGTTAACCGGAGTTAACCTACGCAACACATGCAACTAATGCGACACGCGCTACCTACATGACGTAACACATGCATCCCGCACAACGCACCACGTGCAACACACGCAACACATGCCTCTTCAAGATCTCTTTTTTGTCCTTCAAATACCCGCACACAACTACACCGTTAGGGCCACTTTCCCGTCTCTTCGATTCCCACGCACACACACACATGCATTGTTAACCAGAGTTAACATATATCGAACCCCTTTTCCGTCCACGTTAACCAGAGCTAACATTTATCGATCCACTTTTTCGTCCACAAACCACTTTTTCATCCACAGTTAACCAGAGTTAACCTTTATCGAACCACTTTTCCATTTACGAACCACTTTTTCATCCATAACACATCGAACCACTTTTTCATCCACACACATCTAAATAAAACCAGAGTTTTATATACACAAGGACCACATATCTGTCCCACAATATGCATGAATAAAACTAGAGTTTTAAAGGCACAAAATCACATAAAACACAAGGTTTCACATAACGACGCCACATATCCCGCCACGACATCACATATCACGCAACCCGATATCACAAGCTACACAACCCAACATCCACTCACCTGGATGACCCGTCCTCTCACCCGGACAACCAACAACGTAGAAAACCAAAACCTAACCCAAAGGCCAACACTAAACCTCCCACAACACGATTTTTGCAAACATTTTCACAAAATGCCGGCTTTTTTCCAAAACCCCTTTTTAGAAAAGAAAGTCGAACCCAACATGTCCCGCACCCAACGATGCATTAGCCACCACGCACACAATCGTGCACCAACACCCCGCATCTAACCATGCACGTCAACCCCGAGGATGATAACAAAACACAAGCAACTCTCGAGGCCACCACACGACCCCCAAGGCCACAACACAACCAACTCCCAACAAGAAATGGCCCACACCTCTCTTCATGGATCCAGTCGACAGAACCCCATAATTCAATCAATCGAAAAGCCACAGGAGGAGAGCCAGTCGATCGAACCCTATAATTCCATCGATCGAAAAGCCACAGCGCAACCACCAAAACAACAAAATGCCCCTACACAGAACATTTGTCGATTGAACTCCCACCCAATTGACTGAAATAGGCTACTGGAATTTTGTAAAATTTTTCCAAAACACAGGTCAGTCGATTGACTTCCCAGTCCAGTCAACTGAACCCCACAACAGACGATCCAGTCGACTGAACCACCTAGTTAAGTCGACTGACCCCGGTAGAAACTGACTCCAAGTTATGAGAACCACCATCTCAACCCCAAATCGAAGCCTCTAAACTCCCTTTCAACACCCTCAAATATACCCAAGCCCTTAACTACCGCAAAACCTCATAAGAAACACTCAAAACCCGATTTCATCCAATCGAAATCAACTAAAAATGGTTTTGAACCAAAACCTAACTTTTTGAAACAAAAAATGGGTTTTCATCCATTTTTAATTGGTGAAAACTCAAACAATTACACGTAGCACCCTTATAAGATATGAAAGTCTAGAATCCTAACTCGTTGAGTTAAAAACTCAACGCCTTGAACCACATGCAAAAATGGACTTTTCTATAATAAAATTCTGTTCGAATGAAAGCGTAGCCCACCACGAGAATATTAGGGATCTGCTGTCTGATCGTCAAAGATCGAGCCCCAGGCCCTCGAGAAGTTAGAGAGAAGGCAGAGCTTCTTGAATTTTCAAAAGCTTAGAGAGAGAGAAGTTTTGTTTTGAAAATATCTAATACTAGATATTTATAGGCCCGCCAGAAAGGTATTATTATTATTTTTTTTGAAATTCATATCACAACGCCCAACGGTCCCGGGGACCAAGTCCACATGCATATCTAATCCCGATCATGCATAAAACACATAAACATGCCGAAATAAAAATGATAAATACGCATCGAAAAATGCCAATAAAACAAAATGGGTCATGGTCTCACAACTCTACCCCTTAAAGAAATTTCGTCCCCAAAATTCAGCACAAGGTCTAAAGAAAATGACCCCGTCAATCACCATCAAAACAGGCACGAGAGGTGGTCAGCCAAATCATTCCTTGGATACGGTCTAACAAGGTCGTGCACTATAAACAACGGCTAACTACCTCAAAGACATGGGATCTACATCTCATCCAAACCTCACTGGCTCGCCAACCGACGTCTTAGCACCCAACACTCAACCCACGGAGTCCATCGCCAACTCCCAAACAGATTAAATGAAGCAACACAAAGTTCTCATGCCAATAAGAACATTGGCCCAAGGTCTGCATACTCAGAAAGTACCTCTGCTCACTAGAGGAATAACTGCGTCATCAGGCACAACCGGTGCCCTAGAAGAACTGGGATCTATAAGGGCATACACTCGAGCTTCTGTCATCCTGCCATGTCCTTCATACCCTAGGACTGCCGACTATCGTACAGACTACACTGAAGCACCCTGGTCTGTCACTCTAGAAGTCTGCACTACGGGCAGTTGATAACCTCGTCAGTCCTGTACCAATGATGCACTTGCCATGCTTGGCGCACTGCCTCCCTAAGGACAGTTCCTAGCAATATACCCTGGCTGACCACACCCAAAACAAACTGGCAGCTCCCTCTACTGCAACTGAACTGGCACCGAACTCTAAAAATGCTTCGGTTGTAGACAATCTGCCACACGATGCCCGGGATGTCTGCATCGATAACAGATCAACTCTCTCTACTATGGCCTCTCAGACGAGGCCACCAACAGTGGTAGTGTAAAAAACTGCTATTGTGACCCAGATAGATGAAAATTAGGGCCAGAGGACTTCTGCCTTTTGTTAAAGTGTCCATCTGACTGAGCCTCCATCCCACTTTGCAGTACTCTAACCTCTTTGGAACCTCGACTCTCACTCAGTGTATTCTCAATCCTCGCTGTCGACTCCACCAGCTCTGTGAAAACACGTAACACCATCCCTGCGACTCGCTCTCTAATCGCCGGCCTTAAGCCCCACTCAAACCTCCTCGACCGCAAGTCGTCTGTGCCCACCAACTCTGGTGCAAACTGAGACAGACTGGCGAATCTGACCTCATACTAAAAAATGCTCATCTCCCCCTGAGTGAGAGCATAGAACTCCTCCCTATACAAGTCCCACAAAGAAGCTAGAAAGTACTTCTCCATAAAAACCCATGTGGAAGCTACCCACGTGCCCTCCGTAGTATTCCAAGCATATTTTCACCACTTGTGAGCATCCCCTCTCAACTGGAAAGTAGAAAAAGGAACCCGCAAATTGTCACCCACAATTTGCAATGTATCAAGGATCCGGGTCACTAGCTCCAACCACTCTGTAACCACTGTAGGATCAGAATTCCCAACAAAGGTAGGAGGATCCATACGTATAAACTCCGGCATTGCCACTGTTGTCCTCAACTCGGGCTCTCTCCCTTTCCCCTAGAGGTCTTAACCAGCTGACCAATAAAGCCAACCAGCGCACGCAGCAACCTTATCGCATCAACAGGTCCTTGGGGAGCATTTGCATTCCCAGCATCAGGGTTAAGTACATTCCCTCGGCCAAAACCATAGTCACAACCTCAACCACGGCCTCGTTCTCTCCTTGCAGACATCACATCTATATGAAAAGAAAACAGAGCATAAGATATAACACATCGCATGAACATAAACACTAACCACATCAACATGCTAACACATAGCCAAATAGGATCATGCTATATAAACCTCACATACCGAGGAGAACTGACAAGAGCGACACGTCCATTTGGATAACCTGCTCAGATTCCTTACCAGAAAACCACAGTCACAGCCTCGACCACAACCTCGTTCTCTCCTTGCAAACATCACGTCTATATGAAAAGAAAACATAACATAAGATACAGTACATTGCATGAACATAAACACTAACCACATCAGCATGTTAACATATAGCCACATAGGTTCATGCTAAATAAACCCCACATACCGAGAAGAACCGACAAGAGTGACACATCCATTTGGATAACCTCCTCAATTTCCTTACTAGAAAACACATCGGCCAAATGCATTTCTAACTTGGCTTCCAAGGTTGTTAATCCAAACGCTCGAAGGCAAGATTAATCATTCCTAAGGTTCAACCCCTATGCTCACATATGCACAGCATTCACATACTCGCAAAGCTATCATACTCATGCTATAAAAATAACTAAACACGTACAATCAAGCACACGTAATCAACCTCACCAGGTGATGCACCCTCTTTCCACGGCTCTTAGGTATTCGAATCCAGAACTCTGATACCAAGTTGTTACACCCTAAACTTTGGACCACGTGAAACACCCACAAACAATCTTACATAACACCCAATCCGATGTTATACTCTCAAATAAAAGCATACATGTATTTTATATACTCGCCTAAAGGCATACAAAACAGGGTTCTAATACCGAAAATATGTAAACATACATGGCTCAAAAGAAACGAAAGGAAGATTACAAATCTTTCACCCCTCTGGCACCTCCGGATCAACCTGCGTGACTGGTATCTAAAAAATATTTTAAATCCTACACCGTGAGCCAAAGCTCAGCAAAAACTAGACAAGCATGTAATAGAAGCTAGACATGCTAGCATAGTAATATGTATGTTACGATGTGCTTGAGCTTCAAAACAAGTTTGAAAACTGTTTTATATCATGACTCATAAGAGCTTTAAAAATAGTTTGAAAATGATTTTGTATACATACAAATATGGTACAATACTTCACATGAAAATATCGACTCCTACGAGCCTCAACTCTCACCACCCCACATTCCACATAGTTATATACATCGACTCACACAAGCCACAAAGACAACAGGTATATGCATGCAGCACAGGTATACATATCTATATTGACTCTCACGGGCCCCAACAACAATTACACGGTGATACACACGCAGCACAATAATTTTCTCAGACTTTCATCGAAGGACCACAGCCCCATCTACTACACAGTTAATCGGAGTTAACTTATATAACACATGCAATTCACGCGACACATGCCACCTACACGACGCAACACATGCATTCCACACAGCGCACCATGTGCAACACATGCAACACATACCTCTTCAGGACCTCTTTTTCGTCCTTCAGATACCCGCACACAAATGCATTGTTAGGACCACTTTCGAGTCCCTCCGATTTCGACGCACACACAAACGCATTGTTAACCAGAGTTAACATATATCGAACCCCTTTTCTGTCCACATTAACCA
>JAOTRH010425728.1:0-34359 GCA_034768845.1 Heliamphora exappendiculata | reverse complement strand
ACATATATAGATATATATATATATATATATATATATATATAAATGAGGAGGAAACAAGAATAGTTTCTTATGTTCATCTTACTCCGTAGAGACACTTCAAAGGCAGGCCTTCATCCTCAAACATCTAGGTCCGAATAATACTAATCTCACCAACTTCAACAAGAGTAATCGCATTAGCTTGCTTAGTGGCTTGCATCATGGAGCAAGTGACTCTCTCTTTAGTGGCCTAAAGTGGCTCGGCTGGAGTGACACTAGGAGCCGGGTTAGTGCCTTGGGCAGAAGAAGCCAAAACTACATATCTTCCTCGGGTACCCCTAGTACGCCTTTGAACAGAAAAATGGTAAGAGGTTATTGACTTTAAAAGTGGACAAGCAGTTACCCTCAGAGCCTTTATTCTGGGGAAACGGTTGAAAGTGTCGAGGTTTTGCCTCTAGAATTGGGTATATTTCGCGGTGTGACGCTCTATTCGCCCTCGAGAATGTAGTTTGATTACTGAGAGCTAGAAAGGTGCAATAAGGTTCCTGTGCAGAAAAAGCTCATAACTTTTAACATATGAGCAGGTTTCGATGTAACAAACGAGAGTGCCTTAATCAAATCCAAACTAACGCAATACACAGTCGGGTCAATAAGGGATAACCCCGAAGCCATCTTCAGTAATGTATGGGAGCAGACCGGGGATAAGCATAGAGAGTATAGTCATGTGAAGACTGTCGAGGAAAGTGGCAGTCTTGAGTTAGAATGTAGGGGCAAATCAAAGTACCAGTTGGAAGAGACAACCCAAATAGGAGCAGTAGTATAAGGTCGGGACACAAAATGTGCAGGATCAACAAAAAAGGGCATGAAATCTTTGGCGTTACCTTAGCCACTCTTTCGGAGGATCAAGGCATTCGTGCAGAGAATTTCCTCGGTTGCAGGCTCACCATCCGAATCAATAATCTGAACTTTCTTGGTGCGGGGAAAACGGATGGGGCGCAGGGCGAAGCTAGGGAATCTCTTGTACAGCACAGCCTGAAGAAACGTGGTGGCTACGAAAGTAGCGATGTCATAACAACCGACTGACCGTACCATTTTGATTTGTATGATATCCAAGCAGCGGCATAGAGTGCCTAAAAAAAAGGGGCCAGTGGAACCTACTCTCCTCGAGCCAGCTGCGCAGCCATGGGGAACACCAGAGGACCAACGCTGTCTGGCGGGCTGTTGGGAAAAACAAACGTCGAAAGGAACAAAGAGATAAAGGCAAGAAGAAATAATCCTTAGTCGTAGCCTTCCTCGAGTAATTCCACACAATCTTCTGTCACGCTCTTGGGATGAATATCTTTAAAGAAATATCTAATCCACAAAGCATATGTGGATTTAGTCGAAGAATAGTGAGCATCAAGGGGATTGCCTACGTCGTCAAAATGATTGCCATAGCTGGCAATGCGAGTTAAGTAGGCCCGCAGCTCAAATGCCTCAGCGTTGTCAGCTTCGAATATGTGTTCAGGGTAAAAAAATGGCCTTTCCGTAAATATCGAGTTGAAGAAGAAGAAACACGTCCTCCATAGTGGGGGTTCATTCCCCTAAGGTGTCACAAAAATATGTGAGTTCGTGCTCTAGTGGCTAATGAGAACTTTCGGGCTGGCCGTGGTCCGACGCTTGTGAAGAGTCTAAGAGATTAGAACTAAAGAAAGTATACCTGCTTGCTTTAATGTTTGACGGTAGGCGTCATTGTGAATTACCTCTTCAACCCACTCAGACCAACCAAAGGGAGGCCAGAAGGGGTCTTGAATTGTAAAAATGAATATGTGAAGTCCCCTCGCTCTACGTGGAGGCGCACGACTGAAGAGAGAGTGATCATCTCAGCCTCATCAGAATTAACCTCTGGATAAAGAAGCAAAGGCAATGCAATAGAGATGAGAGTCGGAGTGAAGGCGTCAATGGCCTTCCAAAATGAGTCACTCTTTCCCCCTAAAAAATGGTGCTAAGCATCACTCGAAAAAAGGAATAACGGAGCGGGACTTGAGGTGAGCGCCCCCGTTCGTCGACATTAACACCGGCGGAAGAACGGATTACATGAGAGGCCATGGGAAATAGATCGAGCTTAGTCAGAAAGTGAATTAAATCGTGAAGGAAGGAAGTAAGAGAAAAGACATGAGCATGTAGGAGGATTTGACAGTATTCAAAAGTGATGGGACAGAATAGGGTCCACGGCGTTATTTATAAGGAGAGAATACAAATCATCATCGAGGAAGACGAGGCAACGCACAGCTGGCTTCAGGTATGCATGCATAGAAGAAAGCGTGTGTGAAACATGCGTGGTACCGAGTCACTCGCGCACGTGCAGGGGCAAAATGTAGATGGTTGTTATCAAAGGAATATAAAAAAATTGAGTAAATCTGCAAATCGAGTAATTCAAGATATCGACTCGACTCTATGATAGAAATGATTATAATCTTTTTGGAGGGAAGAAATTGGCACAAATCTGGATAATGCTTAAAATGGGATTTTGAACTGTGCAAATGCTCGAACTAGTCAAGGCGTCCGAGTCATATGGATCGAGCAACTCGAAGCAACTCAAGTAAATCGAGTGGATTCGTCTTCATAAAGCGAAATCATGACCCGAGATGCAAGGACGCCCTCGATTTAGTTAGGGTTCGAGCTACTAAGATCCTCGTCAACTTGGTGGACTAGTACTGTTGTTCATAGTTATAGAAACAAGATTGGGTGCCAGAAAAAAAAAGGGCCACTTGCTCGAGTCACTCTGATGGAGTTACTCGAGTGGCCAGAGTTACTCGAGTGGCATTTGGTGTTTAGAGTGCAAAGAATTTCGCGACGACGAGGAATCGTAACTGTGAGCTACTTAGATCACAAGAACTCAAAAGTAACTTAGTCGAGCATATGGGACTATGGGTAGCTCGACAAAATGACATACTTACATGAACTCGAGCCACAAGGCCCCTATGTAGTTCGGCCATTTATAATAGTCCAAATAAAGTTGATGCATTGAAACTTGAGTCACTCGAGTGAGCTATGTCTACCTTAGTGGACCCAACTTCAAAATCGATGTATTTGAATTATTGAAACTTTGAGCTACTTGAACCAACAATGACCCGAGCTATTGGGATCCCTAGTAGCTCGGCCAGCTAATATTGATATTCATCACAAGATATTTCATAGCACAGACTATGAAGCGTAGCTCAGACTACGAATGAAGATATTCCACAGCACAGACTATGACAGTAACTCTGACTACTTGACTATAACACCATGGCACTACTTGACTATAACACCATGGCACATATCATGAAGATCGCACAGACTGTGAATGTGGTTCTGATTACTTAAATGAGACAACGTAACACAGACTATGTGGCTTGGATAGCCAGGATATAGCACAGACTATACAATTTTAAATTCCCATGAGATTTGAAAGAATGCCCTCGGAGACAACGAAGACAATGGCTGTACAATTTTACACGGGATGCTGTGAGACATGTGGTTTGGTGACTAAGGAAATGACTTGTTGAGCCATGGGACTCACCCACTCGAGTGACCCCCGAGTCACTCGACCCTAATGGGACGGGTACCCACAAGGCATCCATTGGCCGACCTAGTTGAGTTGGAATAGAACATTGATTCTCAAAAAAATGGTTAATCGGCGGATCTTATCTCTTAAATCCCCGAGATTACCTCTCCTAACTTAATTGTGTTTGTTAGTCCTGTTCTAATCCTAATAGCTCTATCAGATGGTTATAAATAGAAAGGATGATCGTGCTCCTAGGAATCACAATTCATGTATTTAGAGCCAGATTGTCCTGAGATATACGTATTCATATTGCTACATACTCAATACTTAATTAGCGTTCTACTTCACCCAATCACCATCTCTCTGTTTTGTATTTCTGATTACTTTGCATATTTTGCCTTTCTAATATTTATTAATTACTTTCTTCTAAAAAGAACCCTACAATTAAAAAGCAAAAAAGTTAATTTTTTACCCAAACAACAAATTTCGTAAAAATTAGCTTAAATTACCAAATAACTTACTTTAAACTCAATTTAGCTTTTAGCTAAAATCTCAAAAAGCCAAAAAGCTTGCTTTTAAGTTAGTTGCCAATCGGGCCCTTAACCTCTGTTTGGTATAGCTTTTTTTAAATATTTTTTTGCTTAAAAATTTCTTAAAAAACCTACTTTTTTGACCTCCTATTATAATTAATTAGTTTTTTACATATTTTTATATTTATCTTTTTACTAAAAAAAATTAAAAAATTTATCAAAAAAGTTAGGCCAAACACAAGCTTAGGCTCTTAGCATTCCATTCAATCATTTCGAAGCTTGAAATATTCTTGGTAGATATTTGAAACAGAGTGGGTTCGATCAGTTCATTTTTGCTTGTTTTGGACTCCAAATGAGTTATTTTAATAATTAAGCTATTTATTTTATTATTTTTAATGTGTGAATTTATGCTAAAAAAATGATTAGATATTGTTAAATATCTAAACAAAACACATTTTTATTAAAAATGAACCGTATAATTTGGACTTTACAGTTAACTTTTTTAACACAATTGCGTTTTGTTTATATACTTAACAATATTCGATTAATTTAATTTTTTGCATAAATATTTTATACACTGAAAATAATAAAATGAACAACCCAAATCATTAAAATAGGCCTATTTTAGACCTAGAATAGGCGAAATTGGACCAGAATAGAAATGTTATTTGCTTCTTCCATCCCGTTTCCTCCCGCCCATCCCGGATTACACAAAATAAAATTTTCTAAACATGTATACTTTTTTTAAAAAAATATAATGAGACTTAAACATAAAAATATTTAATTTTATTTCTTGTTTTTTATCTTAATTTTTTATATTTTGTATTTTCACTTTTATTGATTCATCAACTACTATTTTATATTTATTATATGATATATAACTCTTATTAATATCATCCCCTTAAAATTTAAAAATTATTCTTAAAATATTTCTGCTTTCACTCCGCCCTAAGTGCTACAAAACTAAAAATATAAAAAACTACAGTGATATTTTAAAAAATAAAAAAAATATCAATTTTATTATTCTTAAATACAAGAGGTATATGTGTAATTTATCTTTTTTTAATCCTATTACGAAGGCTATACTTAAATGGGCCCAATTTTTTAACAAAAATTTAGAATAGCTCATTGGGTGGCCTCTTGCCAGATTTTTATACTTGTTGGGCTCTTAGCCCAAAATAAACCTGTTGTTTGGTTGGTTTTTTTTTTTTTTTTTTTTACCTTAAAAAACACCACATAAAGAAAAAAAAAGTGGCTCGTACTGTGCCCAAAATAAACAGTTTGGTTGGTTATTTCTTCGATATTATTTTAAATGATCATTTATTAGTACTGTGACCCCTTTGGCCAATGTACTTTCATATTTAAATTCTTTTCCAATTCTAAAAAAATTGGAGACCTCTCCATTTTTATTTTTTAGTTTTTATAATGAGTCCATTTTGATGATTTAAATTTTTTGTATTTTTAAATTACTTATGGTGAACGTCATCCATATAAAAATTAAAATGTTTAAAACTGAATAATTAGATGACTGGATGACATAAATAATCAAAAACATTGTAAAATTTATTTTCAAAATCAAATTTGTCGTCTATTTTTTAAGATAAATGTCTTCCCACTATATAATTATTAGTGTCCGATTAACTTAATTTTTTTATATATATAATATTCTCAAAATAATTTATAATATAAACGATTCATATCATTAAAATTATCTACCAAATTAAATATCATAAATCAGAATTGGAGCTATTAATGAGGACCTCAATCCTATATTTTTGGCCCTACTTTGTTGTATGCATGTACATATGCTCATACATATTTATATACACATGTACATATATACAAATATGTTGGCATTTAAATATTAATCTCTCGACGCAATGAAAAGCACAACCACATACACTTCAAAGAGAAAAATTACACAAGATCTACGGCCACGGGTGATCAATAGAGATATTCTATTATAATCGTATAGTGTATAATTATAAAGATAAAAGTATTACAAAATTTGATACTCACAATCCAAGTCTTGAAACAAACTCTATTTTTCTTCTCAAGAGTGACCCTGGTGGCTCTGGTAATTTTTTTCATCTTCTTACATCTCTACTCGTTTGATTCAACTCTACATATAACAACTAGAATTATACATCTCTACTTCTCTGATTTAATTGATCTTCGCATAACTACTAAAATTATAAGATCTCTATTTACAGACAAACCCTAAAAATTCTAACCCCATATAATTATAAAATTTTAAATATTATATAAAATTATAAAATACAAGATACACACCCGAGAATACATTACATAAATACTTATATGCACATTTTGATATGCTTTGGTTTGTGTTTGGAGCTACTGCAGGAAAAAGCAGGGTGTGAAAAAGAGGGACTTGTTCATTGCAAAGAAGGTAGTGGTACTACTGGGACAGATCAAGAGAGTTCTTTGGAGAGTGAAGACTATATCTACACTCAATCCCTCCCTTAGATAATAACTTCTCCAATGTCCATCATTTTGTAATGTAAATTTTGGTTCTTATAATATTGGATTCAAATTAGTATGACCATGAGAAAAGATGAAGCTGATCAAGCTTAAGAGAAGAGACAAAGAAAGGGAGTACTTTTTCTTTTTTTTTAATATCAAATCACTAAAATAGATTGGTCTATTTATAACAAATTAATTTTATCTACAAATGATAAGTTTTTTTACTAATACAATTAGTGATGAAAACACGTTCTTGTAATTTTCGTTACCATAAAATTATCGCAGAAAGTATCTCGTGACGAAAATATATTTTTTTTACTGAGAATTTGACATTTTGTGACGAGAAATTTAAATTTCTCTCCAAATGTTCAATATTTGCAATATTTTTTTCATCATAATTAGTATTTTGTCACAAAAAGATTATTTTACATGAAGTGATTAGGTGACGAAAGAATTTCTTGCAAAATGAGTATAATTTGTGACAAAATAATTCTTGGTATTCCTCATAATTTACTAGGAAAGCAATTCTCTTCTCAAACTGTTGAGATCGATGGGTCTTTTAGAATCATTGTTTATTTTTTCATTTTATTTTTAGATTTGTTGTCATCTTTTGGTCACAATTTTTTAATTTTCTCATTCATTTCATAAGGTAAAAAGTTTTGACTAAAAATAGAAAAATATCAGAAAAGTAAAACTATTGTGACCTAAAGATGAAAAAAGTTTAAAAAAAATATAAAAATATCAAGTTCTTTACTTTTATCCCAAACGAGGCCTAAATCTCTCTCTATTACACAAAAGGTCGTACATACCATATTACACAAAACCTAGTTTATTATAGACTTGGAGAAATAATATGCAAACAATTTTACATCCACTTTTGCAGAGAATCGGTTAATCATTTTAACTCAAATCTACTGTCATAAAAATTAAAACAAATAATATTTTTCATCGTGCCAAATCACAAATTTTAAAATTCAATGTCAAAATGTGAAGTCCAATTATAAATATCCAAACACTTTGTACCTTTCAGGGTAATTTGGGTAATGCCATACAAATTTTAAATAATTTTTCCAACTGGTGGCACTTGAATCTTACTAATAAATGTTTAAAGTTTATATCTATTAATTGTGAGAAAAAATTGAAATCCATTTATTCATGGTAATAGTAAATCACAAATAAATTAAAATAGAATTGTAGGCATGCAAATTTTAGCTTCATATAAATTAACACGTGTCCCACGATTCAAAACTATAACACGATTATTGGCAAATTAAATATTATCACGTGTTAAAGCAGTCTCAAATTAAATTTCACAGTTGATCCAATTACATAGTGCCACGTGTAAAATGGTATATATATATATTTTTTCATATGACAAGCTTTTGACTAACTAAATCAAGCCACTGGACACATGAGAATTACACAAGAGAAAAATAAATATGTTCTCTAAATCATATTAAAAGTATATAATTATTTCTTTAAATAAATGAAAAGAAGTAATTATGTTACTAAATAATTATTTTAAAAAAAATAATAATAATTTATCTAGATAATTATCTCTTTAAAATTAAAGATAATTATGCTACTCAATGGTTATCTCTTTAAAAAATAAATAAAAGAGATAATTATAAGTTTAAATGATTATCTCTTTAAAATAAATAAAATAGAGATAATTATCAAGAATTTGAGTCTTTTTATAAATCTGTTCTCCACACTACTATAAGTAGGCGTGCCCTCTACTAGATGACAAAGGAGTTGACATCTGACACTTAGAGTTATAAAGCAATTGAGAGAGAGTTCTACAGATAAAATTTTGAAATCTTAAAGATTTTTCTTAATCAAGTTTCAGTATTCTTCGCCAAACTTAGTGTTGAGATCGGTGAAGAAAAACTATTAAAAATGGTAGACCGATCGATCGGTGGTGAGACTGATTGATCGGTGGTGTCTGCAGGTGAGAAACAGAGAGCAGTGTAAGACTGCTTGATAGACCGATCGATCCGTCTTTAGACCGATCGATCGGTCTATGCGGGAATGTATTTATAAGTTGCTAGGGTTGCAGCCACCGTAAGAGAGTTTTAAGTTTTTGCTTTTGTTCTTTTGCAATCTCTCTCCCAGACCTTCTTCTTCTTTGTAACCTCCAATCAATAGTGAAAGTGTGTGATCCCGTGGACGTAGGCACATCTTGCCGAACCACGTAAACCTTTGTGTTTGTGTGCGATTGTCTCTTCTTCGTTGCTTATTCCGTGTTTGTGTGATCATGGTTGGTCTTGGGCGGGATTAGTTATCGCGTTCTAATCCCAACAACTGATATCAGAGCTCTAGGTTAAGAGGTTGACGAACACACATGGCAGAAGAAGGTAGATCGACAGGAATCGAGAAATTTGATGGTACGAACATCGATTATTGGAGGATGCAGATATAAGACTATCTATATGGGAAGAAGCTATACTTACCGCTCTTAGGATCCAAACTAGAGGGTGTGAAGGATGATGATTGGGCATTACTTGACAAACAGGTGTTGGGAGTCATCATATTAACGTTGTCTCGATCGGTGGCGCACAACGAAATCAAGGAGAAGACTACTGCGGATATGATGACGGCACTGTCAAGTATGTATGAGACATCATCAGCAAATAATAAGGTATACCTCATAAAGAAACTTTTTAACCTAAAGATGGCTGAGGGTACACTCGTTGCACAACACTTAAATGAGTTCAATACCATCACGAATCAACTATCTTTAGTGGATATCAATTTTGATGATGAAGTCAGGGCCTTGATTGTGTTGGCTTTATTGCCAAACATTTGGGAGGCTATGAGAACGGCGGTGAGTAACTCTACTGGTAAGAATAAACTAAAGTACGATGTGTCAGGGATTTGATATTGAGCGAGGAGGTTTGCAGGAGGAATTCGAGTGAGGTATCTAACTCGGGGTCGAATGTTAATACGGCATTAAATGTTGAAGCACGGGGTAAAGGTAATGACAGAAATCAGAACATGGGCAGGTCTAAATCCAGAAGAGGCAGAAGCAAGTCCAGGTCGGGACGACAAATTGAATGCTGGGGCTGTGGCAAGACTGGCCATATGAAGAAGAACTATAGGGAGCAGAAGAAGAAGGTTGATGGTGAGTCAGCCAACGTTGTGACATAGAATGTCCAGGATGCCTTGCTCCTATCAGTTGATAGCCCTATTGACTTTTGAGTGTTGAATTCAAGAGCATCCTTTCACACGACGGCATACCGGGAGATTATGGACAATTATGTTGCCGGTGACTTCAGCAAGGTATATTTGACAGACGGGGAGGCTTTAGACATCGTGGGTACAAGCGACGTCAGAATCAAAGTGCCAAACGGGTTAGTGTGGAAGATACAGAAGGTATGGCATGTACCTAAACTAATGAGGAATTTTATTTCAGTTGGACAGTTGGATGCTGAAGATCATTCAATGACCTTTGTTGGTGGCACGTGAAAAGTCACCAAAGGAGCTATGTTAGTGGCTCGAGGAACGAAGACATGTACCCTGTACATGATTACTAGTACTAGGGATACAGTGGCACTAGCAAATAGCGGTTCAGACACGAGCTTATGGGATCAGAGGCTGGGGCACATAAGCTAGAAATGGATGAAAATTTTGCAGTCAAAGGGCAAGTTGCCGGGTTTGAAGTCTGTAGAATTTGATTTGTGTGAGGATGGCATCTTCGAAAAGCAAAGGAAGGCCAGTTTTCTGAAAAGCAGCAGGACACCAAAACCAAACAGGCTAGAGTTGGTGCACATAGATTTGTGGGGTCCTTCCCCAGTTGCATCTCTTGGAGGTTTGTAGTATTACATGACATTCATTGACGACTCCAGCATGAAGGTATGGGTTTACTTTCTGAAGCACAAGTCTGATGTGTTTGATACTTTTAAGAAGTGAAAGGCTCTAGTTGAGACTGAGACCGGATTGAAGCTGAAATGTCTGAGGTCAGACAATGAAGGTGAATACACATATGGGAGATTTAGAGATTTCTGTGCAACTAGTGGAATCAGGTGGGAGAAGACCATTCTAGGAACACCACAACAAAATGGTGTGGCTGAGCGGATGAACGGAACACTGAATGAGAGAACCAGAAGCATGAGACTGCATTCTGGGCTACCCGATTGCTTTTGGGCTGATGTAGTGAACACAGCAGCCTATCTTCTGAATCGGAGACCGTCAGTATCGTTGGAATTCAGAATTCTAGAGGAGGTTTGGAACATAAAGGAGGTAAACTTATCTTTTCTGAAAGTCTTTGGTTGCACGTCCTATGTTCATGTTGATGTTGATGCTAGAAGCAAATTGCAACAAAAGTCTAAAGTCTATTATTTTATTGGATATGGTGATGACGAGTTTGGCTACCAATTTTGGGGTGACAAGAATCGGAAGATCATCAGAAGCAAGAATGTGGTGTTTAATGAACAAGTGCTGTACAAGGATAAGTTAAAGGCTGAGACCGACAGTGTGTTACCGGAGACGAAGAAAAATCCAAGTTCATTAACTTGGATAACATTTCTGAGGGAGCCAAAGAGAATGGGGATGAGGAAGACAAGGAAAACGTGAACCCACAGGTGGAGCACAATACACCGGTGACAGTAGTCAGGAGGTCTTCTAAGAGCATCAGACCGCCACATCGATTTTCACCGTACCTGTTCTACATTCTGCTCACTGACAGTGGTGAGCAAGAGAGTTATGCAGAAGTCTTACATTATTTCCAAAGCATATGTGAAACGTAGATGCATGCCTATGATCCCCCTGATGATATGATAGTGTGTTTTGACATGATGATGAATGATGGATGATGTGTGATATTCGGGATTTGAGCATAACTTAGGTACCTATGTAATGGAGATTAAAACAGTAGGGACACTAAGATTTTGAACAAATTATAAAAGAGGCAATTATTTTAGTGAAAAGCATAAAAACTAAGGGAGAATTTTTTTTTGTGTTAAAAATATTTTCAAAGATCTCATGAAAATAAAAATTTTTTGCAACAATTCTCAGAAATTTGTTCCAAAAATCTTAGAAAAATCAAAAGGAATCATTTAAAATTTTAAGAAAATTGGGATAGATTTTCATAAGACTAAGGAAAAAAAAATTTTACAAGCACTTTTTTTTTAAATAATAGAAAATCCTAGGAAAATTTTAAGAAAATTTTTAAAAAATTTTAAGAAGTTTTGAGAAATTTATTTTTTATAGAAAAATTCTAGAAAATTTTGAAAACTCTTAGAAGATTTTTTTGTTAATTTTTTTTATAGAAAAATTCTAGAAAATTTTGAAAAATCTTAGAGGATTTTTTGTTGTTTTTTTTTTTTATAAAAATTCTAGAAAATTCTAGAAATTTTAAAAATTTTTTTAGAAAATCAAGAAAAATTGTAAAATTTTGGGTAAAATTTTTAGAAAAAAAATATTAGAAAATCCTAAAAGGTTTGAGAAATTTTTTAGCAAATCATAGGAATAAAGTTTATGAAAATTCTAGAAATTGAAAAAAATTGGGACAACATAGGCAAAATACCAACATTAAAGAAAAAATTTTCTTTGCCTCTTCCACAAAAAAGTAGAGATCTACCTGGCGTACCAGGGTTTAGAGTTTCTAAACTTTTACTAGGGTGTACAAAAATCAAAGGATCGTCACTTACACACGAACCTAGGGTTATGGCGAATTTACCTGATTTATCAGGGTTTAAAAGAACCGAAGGGTCGTCACATACACAAGAACATAGGGTTAAGAGGATTTGTCGGATTTATCAGGGCTTGAAAGAACCAGATGGTCGTCACATACACACGAACCTAAGGTTATGGTGCCTCGTCTTTTCCTAAGGCTTTTTGAAAGAACCGAATGGTCATCACTTACACACGAACCTAGGGTAGGAGGATTTGCCTAATTTATCAGGGCTTGAAAGAACCGAAGGGTCGTCACTTACACACGAACCTAAGGTCGGAGGATTTGCTTGATTTATCAAGGCTTGAAAGAATCGGAGGATCGTCACATACACACGAACCTAGGGTTAGGGTGCCTAGTCTTTTCCTAGGGATTTTTGAAAGAATTGAATGGTCGTCACTTACACACGAACCTAGGGTAGGAGAATTTGCCTGATTTATCAGCGCTTGAAAGAATCGAAGGGTCGTTAATTACACACGAACCTAGGGTTGGAGGATTTGCCTGATTTATCAGGGCTTGAAAGAATCGAAGGGTCGTCACTTATACACGAACATAGGGTTAGGGTGCCTAGTCTTTTCCTAGGGCTTTTTGAAAGAATCGATTCGGAGGTTCTGCCTCCAGAGAGGTATTGGAGTGGTATGACACCCTCAATGCTCCTAGCTGGGTCATTATTGATGCCTCCGGCTTTGCTCGATTCATACCCCTGCTGGGTAGGACAAGCAATGACCGGGTCTGGCTAACGGCCTTGGCTGAGTGGTGGTGAGAAACCACAAATACCTTCTATTTTACCACCTTTGAGGCTACCCTGACGCCTCTCAACTTCGCACTGATCACCGGTATACGGGTTGGAGGAGCGCCCATTCTGTTTGATCCGACCATCGGCCGCTCTACTGATGCGCTGTTGTATTTTCTCGGAGCTGTTCCCACTCAGATGGACAGAGACCGAGTTCGATATACTTGGTTCTTCGAGCATTTTTGCCACTTTCACTGCTTTGAGCCTTGCCACTTCAGGTGGGTCATCCGGAGAATTTTGATGTATATGTTTGGTACCTCATTATTTTCGAATAAGGAGAATACCATTCATTTGCATTACCTTGGTGCCGTTGCTCGTTTGGACCGAGTTGCCTCATTCGGCTGGGGAGGAGCTACTCTGGCCACCTTTTACGGATTCAAGCGGACGCTGACTCGGTTCCCTCAGGAGCTTAGCATTTGGGGATACTGGAGGGTTTGGGAGGTATGATTTAGTTTCTGTATTCTTTCATTTATTTCCATTCTCCTGTTATCCATTATTTACTAATTGATGCATTCTTTATTGCAGCTGTGGACTTACGAGTTCCTTGGATTTCATGTTCCGGCGAACTCCGCAGCAGACCCTATGATTATTCCCCGAGCAGCCTGGTGGTCCTGTGGGCTAAAGGGGAAGAAGGCTGGAGGGAAGGACATGGATCGCTTTCGAGTTTCACTGGATTGGCTGACCCCCGACCAGGTATCATTTTACTGTGTCTTTTGTATTGCATCTTATTCATGGCTGTTCACTGCACTGTATGCTTTTATTCTGCACATTGATCATTGTATTCTGTACACTGGTCGTCATACTATACTGTATGCATTGCTTACTGTTGTCTGTTTGCACTTTTTTTTGAATTACTGCAGGTTCACTGGGATGTCTGGCGAGGAGCTGAGGATCGAGCCGGCGCAGATATGATGCGCAGCAGGGATACCGCCACTAGGCGGATCCTGCTGGAGGGCCCATTTGGTAGGGAGTATTATCTCAACGAGCGAGTGGTTCGTCAGTCGCTCTGCCTTGATCACTTCAGGATACCGGTGGTTCCTCCAGTCTGCATGCGCCGGACTGATCATATAGGCCGCGTCGACTTACTGCTGGAGACGGTGGGGACTTTAGTGTCAGAGCTACTAGTGGCGGAGGGGGATTACATAGCCCGGGCACGGGTGCCCTAGGTCCTGGCCCATTTAGTCTTGGCAGTAGGAGGAGAGGACAGCTGGTCCTGGCAGTAGGAGGAGAGGACAGGCACTAGAGGTTGCTGATGTTGGTGTTGATGCTGGAGTGGAAGCTGCTGCTGCTGCTGCTGGAGCTACTGGAGCTGCTGCCCCCAGGGCTGGAGGAGTGATAGGTCTGGAGATCCCTTGGGAGATCCAGACCATGGCCTATGGATTCCCTCTCTCCCTTCCTGTTCCAGTCCTGCCAGTTTCTGAGTTCAAAGCAGAGATTGGCCAGGTATTTCCTTTTCCTTACTCCTTCCTTTCATTTCTGCTTCATTTGTCTGGCTGACTTCTTCTTTTTCTTTTTGTAGATTAATCAGGCATGGGTGGGCCAGACCATGCTGATGGTCACCAGCCTGAGAGTGATGCTCCGGCAGATGGACGCCTCGATGCGGGCGGCCGAAATTGCTTTCACGCCAGTAGCCATTGTAACTAGCTCATGTGTTCTTTTTTAGTTTTTTGACATTTTCCTGCCTTTATTCTTACTCTGAGTCTTGCTTTTTTTTAACAGCCTCTAGCTCTAGTCGTCGGTGTTGTGCCTCCACAGGCCCCAGTTAGGCCTCCTGCCCCAGCCCCTGTTAGAGGCCGTGGTTCCCGGGCATCTTCTCAGGCCCGTTCCAGGGGTCGGTCTCATATGCTCAGAGCCGATCCAGAGTTATTTCCTCTTTAGACAGCGATGATGGGGATGACTTTAACCGGTTCTTTGAGGATGACAGCTCGGAGGAGGTTGGCCGCTCTCGTTGAGTCTGCCCGAGGTGTCTTTGAGAGAGAGAGCTCTTTTCCCCCCCCCAGTCTTTATTATTATTTTTTTATGGGCCTGCGTGCCCCAGTCAGATACATTTACATACATTTGATCCACGGGCCTGCGTGCCCTAATTTTGTTAGTTATTGGGTCTGGGTGCCCCAGTTTATATTCTGATACACTGTATTGCATTTTTGGGCCTTCGTGTCATTTTACTATTTCATGCTCATCTACTATGTGATTCTCTCTTATTTACTACTCAAACTGTCTTGTATGTACAATGCAATAGTTAACATTTTACACAGGCCACAGAAACTGTAAACTGAATACTCCCTCCATGGTTAAACATGGCGGCCGCCACAATTAAACGTGGCGGTCGCCACCTCCAACACGGCGGCCTCCTGGTCAAAGTGATGATGTCACTGTACTATGCTTTTGCAAGTTGGCGATCGCCACAATAAGTGTGCCTTTCGCCAAATTTTGGATTCCTGCCTTTTCTTGCCTTATAAACATAGCCCTGGAGGCTCCCTTTTCTGTTATTTACACTCAGATGGCTACCCCACTTTCTTCATGGATTGAGGCATTCTCCCACATCGAGTGTTTGAACGTTGCTTCTTTTGGGATCAACTCTTTATTTCATCTCATGGCCGTGCAAATCGACGAACCATTATTGAAGGTTGCCGTTCAACTGTGGGATCCACAGTCCCACGTCTTTCGGTTTGGCCTTGAAGAACTCTACCCCACTGTGGAGGAGTTCGCTGCCATTTTGGACTTGTCTCCACGGAGTTTTGTCGTCGTTCCTACCCCTTTCCTCTCGATTCGGCAGCAAGTAATGCATTTTTATGGCTTATTCAAGATGGAGGCTTCTCTTTTAACCTCGGGCGACTGTCTTGACATCCCGTGGCTTATTGAGAGATTTTATCCTACTGGTGACCTCAGCGATATTGACTTCCAACTGCGTTTTCGTTGTGCACTTTGCTTCTGCCTCCTCGCCCAGTATCTCCTTGTCCCTTCTGACGAGCGGATTAGTTGTGCCCTCGTTGACATTGCTGGCCAAATGTGGACAGGGAAGGACTTTGTGCCCTTGGTTCTGCCCAAAACAATGCTGGGCTTGGACGCTGTTCATCGTGACGAGACCACCACCCTTGTTGGCAGCCCTTTACTTCTCCAGGTGTGCTTAACATTTCCCTTTGTATCAAGTTCTCTGTCATACTGCAAAACTTTTCTCTTACTGTTCTAACTCTTGATACAGACCTGGCTGATGGAGAAGGTAAATCTTGTGCAAAAGCCTCCCACTGACAGGCACAATGCTGCTACTTTCCTTTACCGCCCGCGTTATCAGATATGTGATACTGAGGTATCTTGGCGACAGTATCTTTCTTCTCTAAATGGTCCAGACATTACCTGGCAGTGCTCTTGGTGGCGGATTCCTGCTATGACACTGACTACCATGGATTACCCCGGTGTTCTGCTGGTCGACTTGCGTCAGACTACCTTCTATTACCCCTGTCGGAACATGCAGCAGTTTGGTCGCGACCAGATCATCTTCCCCATCATTTGAAACCGTCTGTTTTCATCCATACTACGGGCTCTATTTCTATCATCATATCAGGATGCCTGGCCATTACATTCAATGATGGAGATGCATGAGTTGCAGTGCTATGATATTTCCGCTGAATAGAGGACATGGCTGATGCAGGATCGGAAGAAACAAGATAAAGAAGAAGGAACGCAAACTGCAAAAAGAAGGAGAACTTGAGGCCTTTTGCTTTGTTTTGAAAATTTCATAGTTTTCCTTTATTTTATTTGTAGAGTTTGGGACTTGCGTGCCCCTTCTTTTTATTCAAAACTTTGTAATTCTGATTGAAGAAATGACAAACTCTTGCTTTATGTTTAAGATAGTTTAAATTTATCCAAAGTTTTAATGAATTTATTATTAAAATTCAAAAATTAATTTGTATTGATCTTATTCAGATTCAAAGATGGTTAAAGACAAAAAAGTACCCGGACTTCTTTAAAAGAAGCTGCCTACGTATCCCAAAAAGACGGAATCAGGCCATAACGTAGTTTGCACTCGATTTTCACTCGAGTATTAATACTCTCCTTTTGTAGTGCCCTGACTTTTGCCAAGGTCGTCCTTTCGGGTTTTCGGTCTTGCGGGCTGCTCTAACTTTTACCTGAGCTGCCTTTCAATTTTTAACTCTGCGAGCTTTTATTTTATCTTTATTTCTACCTCAGAATAGTACTTTTTAAGCTAGTCGAGGTTTACTGGGGTGGAGAATACACTGCCATCCAGAGCTATGATAATGACTGCACCGCCGATCATGATGGATTTGATGAGAAACGGTCAAGACCAGCTTGGTTTAAACTTGCCCCTTGGGTCAAAGATAGGAGCTCTGATTTTCTTGAGGACCAAATCTCCTTCTCTGAGGTCCCGAGTCTTGACCTTCTTATTGAACGCTCGGGCTATCCTTCTTTGGTAACCTTGTACATGAAATAGAGCTTGCAGCCTTCTTTCATCAAACAAAAGCAACTCCTCCATTCAGTTCTTCTGCCATTCTGCTTCTGAAATACTGGTTTCGGCCATCACTCATAGTGAAAGGATTTCCACCTCAATGGGAAGAACAACTTCCATCCCATACACTAAAGAGTATGGCGTAGTCCCAGTTGAAGTTCGGATTGACGTTCGGTATCTCCAGAGTGCAAATGGTAGATGTTCCGGCCAATCTTTGTGTGAGTTGATTGTCTTTTGCAGAATTTTCTTGATATTCTTGTTTGCTGCCTCAACTGCTCCGTTGGTTTGCGGCCGATATGGCGATGACTTATGAGCCACTATCTAGTATTCCTTGAAAAGGTCCAAGACTTTCCCTTGAAAATGTGAGCCATTATCCGAGATGAGCTCGTGAGGGACTCCGTACCGACAAATGATATTTTACTTGATGAATTTGGCAACATGGAAGGCTTTTAACACCGAATAGGAAGCAGCTTCTACCCACTTGGTGAAATAGTCAATGGCCACTCAGATAAATGCGTGTCCATTAGATGCCTTCGGTGTTATTCTGCCAATCACATCGATACCCCATACTGAAAATGGCCATGGTGACGTCAGGTCGTACAGTTGAGACGGGGGAACGTGCATGAAGTTTGCGTGAATTTGACACTTATGACACCTCCGCACAAACTGTATACAATTCGTCTCCATTGTTATCCAAAAGTATCTTTGCTGTAGGATCTTCTTGGCTAACATATTCCCACTCATGTGTAACCCACAGACTCCCGCGTGTATTTCTTTCATCAGCTCTCGGCCCTCTTCAGTGTTTGCACACAGCTTGTTGACCACAGAAAGTCCTCGTTTGTAGAGTCTACCACCAAAAATGAAAAACTGCGCAGATAGTCGTCGTATTGCCTTTTTGTCCGTTTTACTGGCAAACTTGGGATATTCTCCTTTCTCTACGAAGTTCTGAATGTCAAAGTATCATGGAAGGCCGTCAGTGCTTTCTTCAACAGCAGTTGTCATCTCGTATGCCGGCTTTCTTTTCTGCTCTATTATCAAAGGTCTTATCCACACCCCAGGTGGTATGTCAATCATGGATGCTAGGGTGGCCAGTGCATCGGAGAACTTGTTCTGCAGTCTCGGTACGTGGGTAAAGATTACTGATTCAAAGCACGGTATCAGCTTCTCCAGCTCTTGATGCTAGAGAATTAAGGTTAAATCCCTGACCTTCCATTCCCCTCTTGCTTGCGAAACTACCAGGGTTGAGTCTCAAATGACTTTCAGTTTCCTTGCCCCTAGTTCTAAGGCTTCCTCCAATCCCGCTAAACATGCTTCATACTCAGCCTGATTGTTGGTGACTTCAAAATTGAGTTTTAGGGACAACGGAACATGTGAATCATCGGGGGTGAGAAGAAGGACTCCTATTCCATACTCGTATTGATTGGATACGCCATTAAAATATAGAGTCCATTCGTCATCCCCAACTTTCATTAGCTGTTCGTCGATAAACTGGAATTCCATGTCTTCATCCCCTTCAACTGGTTGGTCGACCAGAAATTCTGCCACTGCCCTGCCCTTGACTGACTTTCGGGTGACATATTAGAGATCAAACTCGGATAATAGCAGCAACCATCGGGCCAGGCTTCCTGTCAGTGCCAGTTTTTCGAACAGATACTTCAACGAGTCCATTCGAGAGATGATGTTTACTGTGAAAGATAACATGTAGTGCCCTAGTTTTTGGGAAGCCCAAGCCAAGGCCCAACACGTCTTCTCCAACGGGGTGTATCGTATTTCTGACCCGGTCATCTTTTTTCTTAAGTAGTAGACGGCTTTTTCGACTCCAATTTCTCCCTCTTGTTCAAGCATGCATCCCACAGCCGAATCAGTCACTGACAAATAGAGGATCAGTGGCCTATCAGGTTCGGGAGGAGCTAGAACAGGAGGATTTTGTAGGTACTGTCGTACAGCGTCAAAGGCGTCTTGACATTTATGATCCCATTCAAATTCAACTCATTTCTTCAGCAGACGGAAGAGCGGCTCGTAGGTAGTAGTCAATTTTTTGATGAATTGGCTGATGAACTGAACCTTCCCCAGAAAGCTCCTGACTTTTCGTTTGGTCCTTGGAGGAGGCATTTCCTTGATCTTCGAGGGTTCGACTTCGATGCCTCGTTGGGTGATCATAAATCCAAGCATTTTTTCGGCAGTGACCCCAAATGCACATTTTTGTGGGTTAAGCCGCATCTTGTATTTTTGAATCCTCTCGAGAAATTTTTACAGCGCTGTAATGTGACCATCCCGATCCTTAGACTTGACTATCATATCATCCACGTACACTTCGACCTCCTTATGTATCATGTCATGTAGTAAGGTAGTGGCAGCCCTTTGATAGGTTGCCCCTCCATTCTTTAGACTGAATAGCATCACACGATAACAATAGATGCCCCAGGGCGTGGTGAATGTCGTCTTTTCTCTGTCTTCGGGACTCATCAGAATCTGGTTGTACCCAAAAAAATCATCCATGAATGAAGCAAGGCATGCCCCGCTGTACTTTCCACCAAGATGTCGATGTGTGGCAACGAAAAATCATCTTTTGGGCTAGCCTTGTTGAGATCCCAGAAATCCACGCAGACCCGGATACGGCCGTCCTTCTTTAAAACTGGCACTATATTGGCTACCCACTTCGGATACTCAGTTACAATTAGGAATCCAGCATTGATCTGTTTGGCAACTTCTTCTTTGATTTTCATAGCTCATTCTGGTCGGATGCATCTTAATTTTTGTTTGACCGGTTTAGCATCGGGGTATAGGGGGATATGGTGCTGGACGATGTCGGGATCAATTTCGGGTATACCCTCATAAGACCATGCAAACACATCTTTGAATTCTTTTAATTAAGTTATTAATTGTTCTTGTTCGACCAATGATAAAAAAGAACCAATTTGAACATTTTACGGGTTAGTTTCATTACCCAAATTTATTGACAAAGTTTTTTTAATTATTGGTTGGGCACGCATTTCTTCTTCTCTTTTTATCAGAAGATTTATTTCTTCGGGAATATTCCCGTCGAATTCAAAATCATCAGAAAGCATATGAAATAAATCGAACAAAACAGAGTAATTGGAAATCTTGTTCATTTCATTAAGAATAGTGGGAATTACAAACTCAATGGTAAAATCAGGAAGACGAGCACTAACAGACATGCCCTCAATTACAGACTCCAACTAAAACCTGGACTCAGGATAGATGTCCTGCACACTAGAAGACTCGATGGACCAATTCTTTACTCTTTTGTGGCCGCGTCGACAATGAGTTTGGTGCAATCTGCCAGTGCGCTAATGCCCATCATGAAATATTCCGATTCAGTTATATGCAGCTAAGTCATTTTCTCATTAAATCGCATTTCCAGGTTGGTACCGTCGAGTCTGTCAGCCCAATCTTCTTTTTGAACCTTCTTTTCTTCCTTCTCTCCTTCCACTGTTTCTTCCTCCTCTGTGTCAGATAGATGGTGGCTGAAAAAGATCTCCAATCCTGGCAGCTTTTGACTAGTCTCTTCGTCAATCCACGATTCTAGAAAGCCACAATACGAAAAATCTTCCCCTTTCTTGACGAAGTATCCATTGAGCGTCCCAGAATAATTGGCCTTTTGTCCCCTTCTAGACCCTTCCAGATGTTCTTCCGTTGACTCATACCCAAGACCAAAACGGTGTGAAGTTGGCAATACCTGAATGGGTTCCAAGATTCCCTTCATCTTATGTCCTAATCCCATGTCCGGGAAGAAGGACATTTTCGTCATCAACATTAAAGCTCGTGGGTTGACATACCTTTCTTCTTCATTCATCAGCGTCTAAATAGCCTGTGCTTCATTAAACTGGAAACCATTGAGCAACATATCATCTTCACTATGTTGAACTTCTAGCAGAGTGGTGCCCTCTCCTCCCTTCGGAGGATGAATACTTTCCTCTCCAGGAATGGTCAAAATTACCCCATCTTTTACCAATTTTAGTTTCTGGTGAAGGGTAGACGGCATTGCCTGAACATTTGGGTCATGTAGCCACAGCCTGTCCAGCAGCAGATTGAAGGAAGTCGGTACGTCTAGCACGTGAAACTCTACTAACGTTTCTAAAGGTCCCACTAAAACGACGAATGACACAAATCCCAGTACATCCCTTATGGTGTTGTCATGGGCCCGCACTCCTTGATTGCAGGGAGTAAATTGGTCGGGCCTCATCTCTAAGCAGTTGGCTGTTCCCAATGGAAAAACATTCAAGGCGGACCCATTATCGATGAGGGTTACTGGGACCCATTTTTTCAGGCACTTGACGGTGATGTGGAGCGGCTTATTGTGACTTTTTCCTTCAGCAAAAAAATTCTTATCAGAGAAGAAAATGACTTTTGGTTCAACCGTCGACAGAATCAATCCGATCAATTGCTCCGGGGTGGCTTCTATCGACACGCTGGCTTTGTTCAAAACTGATAGCACAGCTTGCCTGTGCTTGTGCGAGGCCATTAGTAGCCCTTAAATGCTGATGTTGGCGTGTGTCTTTTTCAACTGTCTCAATACGGCATCATCTTCCTCCTCTTACTCTGTCTCCTTCCATTTTTCACTTGGCTGTCCTTTCTTTAGCTTAGCTGGCTTAAAGTGTTGTCCACTTCTAGTTAGGTGTTCCACGCCATCTTCGGGGTCCCATAACCCTGGCATCACATTATCAGTCTGTCTTACTTTATGCAGAGGGCTTTCAAATGCCCACAAGTCATTTAAATTACTAATGGCTGCCCTTTCCCTTCTTTTCTCGTCATCTTCAATAGCCCATGTATTATCGATTTCCTTCTACATGTCCTCTTCAATAAAATTCACTCGCTGTTCCCGAGCGGCCCAAAAATTAATCCGCTCAGCCCCATCAATTTTAACACAATTCTTACTAGCCAATAGGACTGCATTTCACTAACGTATACTTCTTCCTTAAAAAGTTGGGAAAGGGTGATTCCATCAAGCACATGGCCAAACCCGTAAGGTCGACTCGGGTAATCTAATGGCCAGTGATCTTCTTCGTTGCGCTCTTCCTCTTGTTGATAGACTTGGATTAACGGTTGAAACTATTTTCAGGCATCATCATTCTATTCTTCCATCCTATCTCGACTGCCCCTAATCACCATGAATGAGCATGCCATCTAATCCTCGGTTATTGAAACATGAGGGTGCGGTAGGTGCGCTGAACATATGTGCTGACTCAAGTTCTCCAATTCTCCCAGAGACATGTAATTTACCCCGACCTGCCCGGCATGATTTGGGAGTGGGTTGGTAGTGCATTTGGTTTTGGGGTGACAGACGAAGGTGGGATCACCTTGTTGTCAATGAGATTTTAGATCTCGTGTCGGAGTCTCAAACACTTGTCAGTAAGGTTCCCACGGCCTTGGTGGAAGGCACAATATTGGGAAGCGTTGAACCTTGGCGATAGGGGATCAGGAACGGGCATCGGGTCCAATGGCTTGATAAGCCCTTTCTCGATGAGTCGATTTAGGGACGTGGATAAAGAGATATTGTGGGGGGTAAAGATTCTTATGGGCTTTTGTTGCTGTTGACCATTGTCTGACTGATGAAGGTTATTCGTCGGATGGGTAGAAGGATTCAAAAGGTTCACCTCGCCCGAGCGAGTAGCGGATTGATTTTGGTTGGTTATAGGGAAGGTCCTTCTTGGTGGTTTCTGGCTTAGCTTGGATTTTTCATTATTCCCAGACTAGATAGCATCCTCTATCTGGACCCCGTCGTCAAACAATTACTGGAATGTGGAGAGTGGCTGCGTGATCAAGTAATGCTTTAAGGGAGACTGCAGGTTTTTCACCACCATCCTTACTTGCTCCTTTTTTGAAGGTCGATTTGTCATCTTAGCGGCCTTACCCCTTCATCGGGTCAGGAAGTCCACAAAAGATTACCTGTTCTCCTGTCGGGTTGTTTTGAGCTCTCGGGTAGTTACATCCAGTTGGACGTTGTAACTATACTGGCTGATAAAAATCGCTGCGATGTCTTTCCAAGTTCTGGTTTTGACTACTTTAAGAGAGAGAAATCATTTCTGGGCTGCCCCAGAAAGAGATTGGTGAAAGAGCTGAGCCTTCAACTGGTCATCAATCCCCATTGGCGATAAGGTACCGACATACATTCGGAGATGAATTCTGGGATCTTCGGTTCCGTCAAATTTTTTCATGTCCGACATTTTAAATTTTTTTGGCAACTTCGCATCTGGGAACAGGTAGAGTCTCCCTACATCGAGCATGTATTCCTCAACTCCCTTTGCTTTTTTGATTACTTTTTCCATCCGGTCGATCTTTTCAATAAGTGCAGATTCTTTAGACTGCGTAGTATTTTCCTCCTCAACTATTACCTGACGTGGGTTCTGTGGTGGTGGTGGGACAACTTGTGGTCAATCGGGGACTTGGTTGTCATTTCAAAAGTCTTCTCCATTCTCGTTCGTCTCATCTGGTTGTCAGTTCGCAACACGGATACGGGCCTGAATTGCTCGAATCTGTGCCTGATATTACACTTGAGCCTGGGTCTGTTGCTCTACGGTTCTCTGTATATCAGTAATTGCCCTCATTAGGGTTGTTAGATTCATTTCATTTTTTGCCATTTTAGCTAACTCAGTCAGCTGCTCAGATATCCTACAAAGTCTTCATGTCATTGATCTTTTCTAGAAACGTATTTACTGCACTTTTCTTGACCCAATGGTAATCCCACGGAGAAATCTAGATCCCAGAAGCGAAATGACTAGTATTAGAAACTTTCTAGGAAAATATTCTGGCAACGGATAGCAGATAACAGATCATGAACAGATAACCATGGGAGTTATAACAATGCCCCTGCCGGGCTCACATGGGCAGCATAACGAGATGACTCAAAATTCACTATGATGGCTGAAAAGGAGATCAACTAAAATCTAGGGGGAAGGTTGAAAACGGATAGCACTCTAGCAAGAAACAAAACTATGCTCACCAGACTGGTTTGACCTAAACATTTGACGGTAGGGAGATAGAGCTACATTGACAGGACTAGTTTAACTTTAAAAAAATTGAGAAAAAACGAGCTGCATGACTGTAGGAAAATAACTCTCACGGGTACGAAAAGGGTTTGAAAGAAATGAGTTTATATCAGGAAAAAGGGAGAAACCAATGACGCGGGAGGATCCCAGAGGGAAAAAAATGTCCCTAGAAGTATTAAAACGAAACACGGGCATAACCCCAAGAAGAAGACTACGGCAAGAAAAATCGAAAGTGGTGAGAAACAAAACTCAGGTAAGAACCCGAAGAAAAAACTAGCCTAAGCAAAGGATCACAGAAAACGCAGGTCGAACCCGGAGAAAAAACTAGCCTAAATAGAACAGGCAAGCCTAACAATAGCAATCAAATTATACAATAAAAAAAACACATAATTCTACTAGGGTTAGCATTACCTAATTGGGAGTTCTAAGTTCACTATATGCAAAAGGCCAATTTTGGTTAATTGAGAAGGGTACCTTCTAAATAGAGTCGAGTATATAAAGAAATTAAAACTTGCATATTATCAAAATTAACTAGGTTAACATTAACATGATGGATCAATAAAGAAAGAAGAAATATAAAATAAGAGATGCATAAAAGAAAAAAAAATGCTACATTAAAAGAAAGTCTATTTAATAAAAAAATTTAAAATAAGAGTTTCGTAATAAAAGAGAATTTAAAAAAATTAAAAAGAAAAAAAAAGATTTGATAATGGTAGAAAATACTATTAAGAAGAAAGTCTAATTATTTACATAAAATATGAAAATAAGAAGAACAAGAGAAGATATATTTATGTTTTTGCATTTTTTTTGTTGTTAAATAGAAGAAAAGAAAAATATTATAAAAGAGAAGTTAAGAAAATTTAGTTATTAATATTTTACATTTTAAAAGTGAAAAAAAAATAGAAAAAATAGAAAGAATAATGGAATATTTTAAAAGAGAAAATTCTAAATTGCTTAAAGATGAAAATTAACTTTAAAATCTTTTATGATTTTTGGTTTTAGCAATTTATATTAAATAGCACTTTGTAAGAAATTTAAGACTATTACTAAGATAAAATAATGGAAAAAAAAGTTACACTAATAAGAGAATAAAACCTAAAAAAAGAAAAAAAATGTAATTAAAAGAACATTAACTTGAAAGAACACTTTTAGGTTGTTGTTATCAAAAGAATATTAAATTAGAATTAAAAGGAGAAGAAATGCTGGTATTTAAATAGAATGTAAAATTAAAACTTAAAGGAAAGATGAAATACAAATACTATAAAAAATTTAAAATTAATAAATAAAGTACTAGAAAAAGTCAGATTAAAGTAATGCTACAAGAAAGTAAACATTAAACTAGAAGAAAATAAAATGGAGTATTAAACTAATTAGGACAAGAAAATAAAATAAAATGTCATTGAAGTGAAATTTAAACTAAAAAAAAACTAAATGCTAGAATATTAAATGAATGTAAAAGAAAAGAAAAAAAAAAAATAAAATACTAGAATTTAAATGGATATAATATTGACTATTACAACTATTTTTATGTAAGTGCATTGGATTATAATAATTAACAACATTGATAAGTTGTAATTGTCAAAAAAAAAAATATTAACACTATTCAATGATTTAACAATTTATAATAAATTTTAAATGTAAATAAGTAAATTAACAAAACAAGTAAATTACATAAGTTAAAGCATGAATTTAAATATAAATGTAATAACTAATAAGTAAAACAAGAATATAATCGAAATAAATACATGAAAATTAACCCGATTACTCCAACAGAGAGAAGATGGAGCTAGAAGGATCGGGGATCCAAGCATAATACCTGGATTGTTGTGGAATCCTCAAATTGGGGGATGCGTTCCAATGTTCCAATCCTTGGGTAGTGATCCAAGTTAGGATTGCAGGACTTCGGAGACTCGATTTATGGTATTTCGGTAGGACTTCGGCGTTGGGGCTCAGAATTACTCGGCGTTTAGGTAGAATTTCTCTCACTAAAATTATCTCTAATTTTTCTGTCCTTAAAAACGTACCAGAGATACGGTATTTATAGAGTTCTTCAATTAATGAGATGTTGTTACGTTTTTAGACGCGTCAGGCCATTTGGAGTTGGCGGCCGCCACAATATGAGTTGGTGGCTGCCATGTTTAAGTTGACAGTCGCCATGTATGAAATGGTTCCACAAGGTTCTATTGGCGGTCATCATAATGTAGTTGGCGGTCGCCAGGTTTTGGAATTGCTTGGATAACAAGTTATTGGTTTTGAAGGTTTTTGATGGTTAATGTTCAAATTCCGAGCTTGGATCACTTTCCGAATATTGAATTGAAGCACTTGTTTCACTTGTTTTCCTTATCGGATCCACCTAAGATTGAGTGGGGTCAAATTGGGGTGTCTACAGTTAGGCCTTGACCTAAAATTCTCTAACAACGGTGTTGATGTACAGGATTCACAGACGGGTCAGGTGCTTTGGACAAGCCGTAAAGTTGGATGTCTTTTCAAGCTCACATCCCTGCAGCTTCCTTCTTCCATAACCACTTCCATGGCTGCTGTCACCATCTCTTCCCGTTTGTGGCACTCCCGTCTTGGTCATTCTTCACTTCCACGTGTTCAGTTCTTAACTTCTCAAGGTCACTTAGGTCCGGTTGACTTTCAGTCATTTGATTGTATTTTATGTTGTTTTGGAAAGCAAACTCATTTACCGTTTAATAAAAGTGACTATTTTATCTGCACCTTGTTAGCCCAATGGCTTTTTATTTTGATTTTGATGATTTTTATAATTCATTTTTTAAGAATAAATGGTTTTAAATGAATAATATTTTATATTTTCAAAATGAAAGTGTTAACACATTTTGAACAATCAAAGTTACATCTTAACAAAAAAAAAAAACTTTTATCTCAAAAAGGTTCAAACACTTAAGTATTCTTTAATTAGAATATTTTTGTGTTGATCCTAATTAAAAATTAAGTCAAAAACTTTTAAGCCAAAATATACTTGAAGCTTATCAAGTGTGTCAATACCCATTTATCAAATGGTTTGACACCCTAACTGTTTTACAAGTTGATATTCAAGTACCAAAAAGTTAGTGTCGACACAAACTAGTTTTGTGTCAACACAAAAATGTCGAAGTGCCTAGGACTCATTTTGAGTCGACATAAACATAATTTATGTTGACACAAAAATGATCATCACTTTTGATTTTCGAAAGTTTGGATCGACACAAATAGAAATTGTGTCGACACAAAACAACCGAGACCTCCTGCAGATTTTTGGTGTCGACCCAAAAGTCTCAAGCCTTCCTGCAGAATTTTGGTGTCGACCCCAAGAAGATTTGTGTCGACACAAAACAATTGAAACTGTCTGCAGAAATTTTGGTGTCGACCCCAAAGTACAAATGTATCGACACAAAAGTATTGAGGCTCCCTGCAAAGATTTAGTGTCGACACCAGAGACAAGTTGAGTCGACACAAAGTTGTTCCTCCGGATGTTGAAGTTTCAAACGAGTCGACACCAGATTCATTTGTGTCGACCCCAGAACGTTGGAAGGTAAAGTGTAGAAATTGTGTCGACCTCTCAGAAGATTTGGGTCGATCCAACCACTTGAAGAACCCTGCTGTAGACACTTTGTGTCGACACCAAAGTTATTTGTGTCGACCCTAAAGACGGAAATTCAAAATACGGTAGATCTCAATGGTTGGATTTTTGGCATTTATTGCCCCCACCTTCCTCTAACGGCCAAGAACTCACAATAACTTATATAAGGAGTTACTTCTCATCATTAAAGAAGGTTGGAGACTTGCATTTACTGTTCCATTGCTTAAATCAATCTCAGAAATCATAACGCTCACATTTATTGTTGTAACTCATGTTTTTGTTCCTGATCTCTCTTTACCCTCTCATTTATTGTAAATTAATTTTGTAAAGAGAGTGAGTGTTCTTCATTTATTACATCTCATTTATTGTAATCAATGGTGAGTCACCCTTTAGCCTTTGAGTGAGTGAGTGAAACTCAACAAAGAAGAGTTCAAGAGAGATTAGAAGAAAACAGGTGCTTGTTTTCATAGGATCTTCTTGAAGCTGAAATAGGCTTGCGAATGTGCCCGTAAACATTAAGATAGCTCAAGAGAAGACTTGAAACTTGTAAAGACTTTGAATATGCCTGTGAAGTATTCTGAATAGTGAAAATACTCAAGAAAGATATTGAGGAGTGGATATAGGCTAAGATAAAACCGAACCACTTTAAATTCCTAATGTCTGGTTCTATTTCTCTATCCTTCATCTTTTAATATTTATATTGCTTTTATATTTTCATATTTTGCTTTGTTACAATATTAAAAGGTTTTTGAAAAAAAAATTTAAATTGTTATTTTTTTAAAAGATTCAATTTTTTCTCTTTTTGGGTTGCCTAGATCTAACCCACCTTTTGACCTTGCCCATTCTGATATTTAGGGTCCCGCCCCGTCTTCAACTGAGGGGGAATCTCGTTATTTTGTTATTTTTGTGGATGATTACAGTTGCTACACTTGGATATATCTTTTATAGTATCGGTCTGAGATCACCACTGTTTACTAAAATTTTCATAAAATGGTGCAGACTCAATTTTTCTGTACCCTTAAAACTTTTCGTTCAGATAATGCAATATAATACAAGGATAAGTCATTTCTTGCCATCTTACAGCAAAATGGGATAATCTCTCACCATTCTTATCCATATACCTTACAACAAAATGGTAGAATATAACGTAAATATCGTCATATCCTAGATACTGTAAGAGCACTTCTCATTTCTGCCTCTCTTCTAGAACATTTTTTGGGGTGAAGTTGCTCTTACTGCTGTCTACACCATCAACCGTGTTCCCTCACCCACTATACATAACAAAACTCCTTTTGAGCTTCTCCATGGTACAACTCCTACCTACTCCTTACTTTGAGTTTTTAGATGTGTTTGTTTTGTTACTCTTCTTACACACGAACGCACCAAACTTGAGCCACGATCCACTCTGTTGCTTTCTTGGCTATGGTCTCACTCAAAAAGGTTACAGTTATTATGATCCCATCGTTAAACGTCTTCGTATTTCTCGTCATGTAGAGTTTTGGGAACATAAAATGTTTACGAGTATTTCTCTCTTTCCATAATCCTCTTCTACTTATACTCCTATTTTTACTGACCCACCTATTGCTTTATTCCCTGATTCCTCTGCAGATATACTGAGCTCATCAGACGATCCTTCTTTACCCCTTCCTAAGTCATCTGACATGCCTGCTGATGTTCCTGATATATCAACTGCACCCGAGCCCATCTAAGTACTTGCACTTTGTCAATCTATTAGAGTAAGAGCACCTCCTTCTCATCTTCAAGATTATCATTGTTATTATGCTCTTACTACTCTTCATGAACCTCATAGTTATCGTGAAGCTAGTGCTGACCCCCTGTGGCAGCAAGTTATGGTTGATGAACTAGATGCTCTCACCAAAACTCATACTTAGGACCTGGTGAAATTACCTACTAGGAAGTTTACAGTTGAATGTAAGTGGGTCTACAAAATTAAGACTTGGTCAGATGGATCAGTGGAACGATACAAAACTCGTCTTGTTGCGAAGGGTTTCTCTCAGGAGTATGGGATTGACTATGAGGAGACCTTTGCTCCTGTTGTCCGTCTTACATCTGTTCAATCTCTGCTTGCAGTAGCTGTTGTGTGTCATTGGCAACTATTTCAGATGGATGTCAAAAATGCATTTCTAAATGGTGATCTTGCCAAGGAAGTCTATATGCATCCTCCACCTAGTTATGCCTATCCTCCTCACACCGTTTGTTGTCTTCGACGTGCTCTCTATGGTCTTAAACAAGCTCCACGGGCCTGGTTTGCTAAATTCAGTTGTGTTGTTGCTCAGCAGTGCTTTGTTCCTAGTGCCTATGATTCTGCACTCTTTATTCGGACCACCGATGTTGGTATTATTCTTATTCTTCTCTATGTTGATGACATGATCATTACGGAGGATGATCTCTCTAGTATTCGAGATCTTTGGCACTTTTTGAGTAAGACTTTTGAGATGAAGAACTTAGGGCAGCTTAACTATTTTCTTGGTCTTGAGGTTACATCCAGTTCATATGGTTACTATCTTTCTCAGGCAAAGTATGCGTCTGACCTGCTTTTCAAAGCAGGCTTGATTGACAGTAAAACATGCTCTTATCCGCTTGAACCTAATGTTAAGTTGCTTGCCACTGATGGTGAATCTCTTCCAGATGTTACTTTGTATAGACAGCTAGTCGGTAGTCTCATCTATCTCTTTGTTACCCGCCCAAATATTTTCTATGTAGTTCTGGTTAGTCAGTTTATGAGTGCTCCTCGCTCTACTCACTATGCTGCTGTTCTACGCAACTTACGGTATGTCAAGGAGACTTTGTTTTATGGTCTTCACTTCTCTTCACACTCATCCCTTGAGCTCCGCTCTTATTCTGATGCGATTGGGCTGGAGATCCTACCGATCGTTGCTTCACTACAGGATACTGTTTCTTACTCGGCACCTCTCTCATTTCTTGGCGTAGTAAGAAGCAGACTATTGTTGCCCGATCTAGCACTGAGGCTAAGTACCGTGCTCTTGCTAATACTACAGCGAAACTTTTATGGTTGCGATGGCTTTTGACAGATATGGGTACTTCTCGGACGACTAGTTCTCCTCTTTATTGTGATAATCGGAGCGCCATCGAGATTGCTCACAATGATATTTTTCATGAGCGCACCAAATATATTGAAATTGACTGTCATTTCATCCGACATCACCTTCAGCAGGGCACCCTACATCTTCGATCTGTCTCTTCTGAAGATCAACTTGCCGATCTTTTCACAAAATCTCATCCACCTGGTCGTCTCCGTGATCTTATTTCTAAATTTCAGTTGACCTCGTCATCTCGCGTTTGAGAGGGGATGTTAGAATATTCGATTATATTCTGATTTGATTTTATTCTCTGTATTATTGTATTTTATTTCTTGCTTAGTCCTATTCACCTATAAATAGGCCATATATTGTACAGTTTAGAACACACAGAAAATATACAACATTTTTTTTTCTTAATTTCTTCACTAATGACCGGCTATTGGGTGGTGGTTAATAAGCTAATAAAAATAAATTTTTTTTCAATATCAATACACTTTTGAAAATATAGTATTCTACCACTTTCACAGATATCAATACAGTTTATGTAAATATCTATACATTATATATCTATTACAGCAATATTATGAACTCAGAAATAAAACCTAAAAAATTACCCAGAAAGTGATTTGAATGGTTAAAATTCATATTTAATAGAATATGGAACACACTTCAAGTGAATTTTAATCATTCAAATCACATTTTAGGCAATTTTTTGAATTTTGTTTATGGATTCATACATTACTGTATCCATTATCCACTGCCATTGGACAGTGATTAATACTTTTCTTAAATTAAATACAAAATGTTCACATGATATGAGAGCAAAATTTATTATAATTTACTTTAAAAAAATAAAAATACAATTCACATCTACAATGACAAATCTTATAAAAATAAGAATAAATTATACTAATCTCTTTTGAGATTTCTATTAAGTACAATCAATCTCACATGTTTAAAAAAATTATATTATTATTCTTTACCATTTGAAATCTCATTACATATCCATTCACACAGTTAGATTTTCATCCACGAAGTAATGATGTCATCAGTTAGATGCAAATTAATTTTCCAATTGCCCCTATAACACTGCATCCAGCCAGTACTCTAATGTACTAAAAATTATATTTTCAACTTTGCCCCTCTATGAAAATGCTGGTTTTATATATATGGGTTGGTGGTCTGGTTGAGACACATGAGGAGAAGTGGAGATCACACTTAGTTAAAGATTAGAAATATTTATGTATTATTTTAAATTTATTTATAATTTTTTAAAGTATTGAATTTAATTTTTTTGTAATTAATTTCAATGTTAAATCAATATGTTTAATTGATTTGAAAGTACAAGTTCAAAAAGAGAACCAATTTATCAAAACAAAAGATGCTATTGTGATCGAAAGATAGCGGTGAAAATTTTAGTGTAACCCAGAAATCCAAGAAAGTTAAAAATCCATAAGTTAAAATGATCAATAAGTTAATATAAAATTTAAAACTAAAAAAAACTCCAAACTCACTTCCTCACAATTTTCAAGCTGAACTCAAAGAATTGAGAAGAAGGAAGTAGATTGATGAATCAGTTTCAATTTTAATGGAACAACAACCAAACCCCAAAGTATTTGAAATGAAAAGAAAATTGCAAAAAATCAGTAACACAATTTTCAGAATAAACTCAAGAAATGAATGTTGATTATTCACATTTTTCACCTTTCATCAGTCTCAGATGACCCAAGATCATAAGAACTAAAAATTGAAAAATAAAATGAAGTTAGTATAATTTACCCTAAAAATAAAACAAAGCTCACATCTATGATAACAAACCCAAAAAGAGGTTACACTATAATAAATTAATCTAAATTTTTTTATACATATAGTAGAATTTAAAAGACAATTGCACGTGAAAGGATGCGTTAAATAATTATCTCACATCAGTTGAAAATCTAACGAGTGGGCACTCAATACAATATCTCTCTACTTAACAATTTGAGTTTTTAAATTTGGATATGAAGTTTTTACATACAACACTTCTTAAGTTCTATGTAACCTCTTACATACAAAACGCCCATGAATTATGGCTTTATTTGTTTTGGTAGAAAATATTTTAAAAAAATATTTTTATATTTTTTGGTATTTGGTACGATTATAATTAAAAATTAATAAAAAATATTTTTCAAGTCAATGAAAAATAAATTAATTTTGGTGAAAAACGTTTTTTATTTTGTTAGGGTAAAAATTATTTTCCACCCTAACCAACGAGGCTGGGGTCAAGGGGTCCAAGGTCGCGAGATTCTGGGGGTTCCAAGGGTTTGGGGGATTGAGGTCTCGGGATTCCATGGGTCTTAGGAGTCCAGGAGTTTGAGGTACACGGTGGTTCGAGGTCCTAAGGTTCTGTGGGTTTGAGTAATTGTAGTCTTGGAGGTCCGGAGTTTCGGGGTCCCAAGAACCTTGGGGGTCTTCAAAGTCTTGGGAATCCAAGGATTTGGGGTCTAGAGTTCCGAGGGTCTCATGGATATGAGGGTTCGGGGGCTCGAGGACTTGAGAGTCTAGGGATACTCTGGGGTTCGAGGGGTCCAAGGGTACTGGGTGTTCGGGGATCTTAGGATTTGGGTTTTGTAGTTTCAAGGGTCCTTGGTACCGGGGGTCCGGAGGCCTGGGATTCCAGGGGTCTTAAGGGTCTCGAGTTGTCTGGGATCCAGAGCTTCTTCAATTATTAAATTTTAAAAATTATGAGTTATGAAATCTTAATAATTTTCTATAGAAGTCAAATAACATAAAATATTTTTTAAAAAATATTTTATATCACAACCAAACACAATAAAATAAGTTGTTTTTAAAAAATTATTTTTTATGAAAAATATTTTTTATTATAAAATATTTTTTATCCAAACAAACAAAGCCTAAGTCTCATAATATTTTTATTTAAATTGTACCTAGTGTTTCTAAACCGAGTCGGGTCATTGGACTCCCAATTACAAACTAGACTCCACACACTTATCTAGCTAGAGAGAGAGAGAGAGAGCAACTCACGACATTTATTACAAAATTCTCAGAACCCGGCAGCAGCGTCTAATTTGCGTTGCCATTGCCTTCAACAACAAATATCAAACAGCTGAAGAATAAGAAAAAGAAAGAGATACAGATACTTGATAATTTCATGGAACTGGGTTTGTGTAAAACTCCCTCTCTCTCTCTCTCTCTCTCTCTCTCTCTCTCTCTCTATATATATATATATATATATATATATATATATATATAA
>JAOTRH010425617.1:0-34362 GCA_034768845.1 Heliamphora exappendiculata | reverse complement strand
ATAAAATAAAAAATTAATTTTATTAAAATAAAATTAAATACTAAAAATATGATTTTCAGTATACCAACCCTAACACTCTAGTCCCTCAATGATACTTCTCCATGTGTAAGAAGGGTTAGGCCCTACTTTAGCTTCTAAAAATGTAGTGGTGGGGAAGTATTTTGTTTTTAGAAAGCGGCTCACAAGGGAGAGCGGATTATTAAGAATCCTCTATCTCTGTTTGGCCAATAACACCAAGTTAAACCACTCGATATTTTTAAAGTCCATTCCTCCATTTGATTTACTGACACAAAGAGCATCCCACCTTTGCCAATGAATTTTCCTTCCCTTGTCTAACCCGTCCCACCAATACCTAGCAATTAAGGCTGGCATATTTTCACAGAGCCCTGCTGAAATCTTAAGCACAAACATCGTGTAGGTCGGTATAGTATGTGCCACTGCTTTGATAAGTACTTCCTTTCCCGCTTGAGATAGAAATTTCTCTCCCCATCCCTAAATTATCGCCCATACTCTGTCTTTGATATTTCTAAATATCTCCTTCTTTGATCTGCTAATCATAGCCGAAATTCCCAGATACTTCCCTTGATCATCCACAACACTAACCCCTATCACCACCTTGAAGTCGAATATGCTACTAGCTGGAGTATTCTTGCTAAAAGAAATGGAAGACTTGTCGAGGTTTAGCTATTGGCCATAAGCCTCTTCAAATGCCTACATAATATCTCTAATGGCTTGCGCTTCAGATGTGCTTGCTTTGCAAAATAGTAGACTGTCGTCTTCAAAGAAAAGATATGAGATTCTAGGCCCCTATCTACATATTTGTATGCCATGGATTGTACTATATGCTTCTGCTTTCCTTAAGAGCACTGATAGGCCTTCGGCACAAAATAGAAAGAGATAGGGTGATAGGGGATCACCCTACCGCAGTCTATGAGACGGCTTGATAGAAGGAGAGGGATCCCCATTCACCAGAATCTTATAACTAACAGTTGTGATGCATTTCATGATTAGCTTAACAAAGTTATCGTCAAAACTCAATAGATGCATCATATCCTGAACAAACGCCCATTCCACCTGGTTATATGCTTTACTCATGTTTAACTTCATGGCCATAATCCCCTCCTTGCTAGTCCTCTTATTCTTCGAATGATGGAATAGCTCAAAAGCTATCAAAATATTATTCGTGATAATCCTACATGAGATAAAGGCACTTTCAATTTCGCGAATTACAGTCCGTAGAACCTCCTTCAGCCTATTAGCAATTGTTTTGGCAACTATCTTGTATGAAACACTACATAAAGAAATGGGTCTGAATTCAGTTGCTTGCCTCGGACATTTGGCCTTAGGAATAAGTACAATAAGAGTCTCGTTGATAGGTTCAGGTGATGCTGATGAGTTAAGAATCTCAAGGACAGCAATTATAACATCAGTCCCAATAATGTTTCAATACCCTTCGTACAAGGTCGTAGGTTTGCCATTGGGTTCAGAAGCTTTTGTTTGCGCCATTTGGTCAAGGGCCTTCTTCATTTCTACCACATCAAATCTTCTCAAGAGGTTGCTGTTCATTTCCTTAGACACTTTCTTTTGAACAAACTTTGCCCACTGTTGACAAGATCTTGGGTTGGAGGATCTAAAGATTCCTTCAAAGTACTCAGTTAGAATACCTTGGATTTGCTGCACATCTGTATGCCAACCACCCCTACCATCATCAAGGCATGGTATTCGGTTCTAGGCCTGTTTAGTAGTTGCCTTTGCGTGGAAGAAACCTGTATTCATGTCCCCCAGTTGTAACCATTCCATCCTACTGCGATGTTTCCGCATTACTTTTTCTCGGTATAGAAGTTCCTCTAGCTGTTTCAACAAGCTCGTTTCTCGTTATGTACTGTCACTCGTTAGCCTATCATTTTTCACTTTGCTAAGCTCCACTATTAATCGTTTGATCTCCCTCTGGATATGTTCAAAAGATCGTTTGTTCCATTCCATAAGGGATAATCTGGTGTTGGCAATGCGGCACTTTATGCTTTCCGTCCCTTCTTTAGCTACCGTGGTCTTCCATGCCCTTTGAATAATGTTTTCACATTCATTCAGTACTTATTGAATTTTTATTTTTTCGACTAATCTAAAAAGTAAAATAGGATAAACCAAAAATATTTTAAAAAATTCAAAAAAAGACACAACATAGTGGAACAAGAAAAACGTTCTCAAAAATGTGAAAATGTTGGGCTCGAACTTGCACCACACTTGTTATATGCAATCATAACATGGGGTTTTCTTGAATTGGAAGGCAAACTCTTTTCTCTTTCTTTGTTTTTTTCTTTTTTTTTAAATGAAAGGCAAAGGACTAAAGATTGTGATTTTCCAAAGAATACTTAAAAAGGATAATAGAATCGATATATTGATCTAAATGAATTCAAATCATATAGTTTGGTTTGATTTTTATATTAATAGTTTTGTTTCGATTTTAAATTAGTAACAACTATTTATAACGGTTCGGTTATCGAATTAAGCATTTAGAGGATTGTATGAAATCGAAACAAATGTTAATTATTAACTATTTATAATATTAATTATTTTCTCTTGCCTCTTTTTCTTTATCTTTTCTCTTTTATAATCTAACTTTTATTTTTGTTATTACATTGTAATATTATATAATTGATAGATTATTAATAATTGATAAGAAAAATAATAAATTTTTTAAAAATAAAATATAATGCATAATCTATAAATACAATAACTTTTTGTAATCAACAAAATATTATAAATAAAAATTAGACAAACATAAATAAAAAATAAACAAAATAAATATATAACTTTCTTAAATATAAAATAGAAAATATGTATTTTGTATTAGAACCGTGGTTCCAAATTGAAACCAAATGATTCTTTATTAATTCAGTTTGATCCAGTTTCATAGCACACACAATTCGATTATGATTCTTAAATTTTAAAATAGTTCAAAATGATTTGATTATGTTGTCGTTCGCGCCGAATTATGTTCGAGCCTTAAATGATGTTGTGCGGGTAAACTAGAATGAATGTGTCCAATTGTGTTTTAAATTGTGCCAATCTGACTTCAAACTGAAATGAATTGTGCATAGCTCGAAGTAAAAACTACTGGTTCGATTTTTGACCTCAATGAAGAAAACTTCAATAATTTTCAAGTGTTTTTTGAATTAAAATAAATAAAATTTGAAGGATGAATAAATAAAAATTGAAACTGAATTTGAAATGACTTTGCATTGAATGAAATAAAACAAAGATAATGACTAATGATACACCTAATTGGGAACATAAATTGAATATAATCTAACAATCGAAAACTAAAATGAGGACGAATGAACGAATTTAGACTTTGAAATGGAAAAGATGTTCAAATACAAGATAAAAAAATAAAACAAGCTCGGGGCTTTTTGATATGTTGGATGCGCGTTTTCTTTCTTTAACCAATTTCTGCTTTTATAAGCATCGTCATGTTAGGGTTGGTATACAAAAAATCATATTTTTAGTATTTAATTTTATTTTTAATAAAATTAGTTTTTCATTTTATGAGAATATTTATGAGCAATGTATGTGTATCATTTCTTTGATATGCATGGATGCTCAATATTCTGTATAGTATTTAATTTGGTGTGTAGAGTACGGCTTATACACAGAAGACCAGATTTTAGGTTCTTGCAGAATATAAGTTTTATGTTCACAATTTAGATGGAAATAGACATACTATCGGTATGACTGTGACACAGAGTTTTAGTAAGCTTGTCTTGGTTACGGGGAACAGCTAATAGCGTCGTCTATTATTCCGACTCTCTGTGCCAGTACACTTTATGTGTATTGAACGGGACATTTAGGGTAATTAATTTAGTACTGACTACTGGTTATATAAATTAATTCATACCCCAAGATTATTCTGAATAGTGCTTATCCTCTTAATCCTGAAATAATTATTGATTTGCATATATTTAATATTAGTTATTTTGATTCATTAGATGGTGCGATCTTATATGAGTCTATATTCTTGGTGAGTTGGATAGCAGTGTTATTTATGTGGTAAATATTAATTATTGACGAAATTCACGTCACAAAAGATCGGGATTGACGATACCCCCTTAAGGATACTTATAAGTTTTGACTAGGCCAAGCCTTACAGGTAGATTTAATTATCTGGCGGTCAAATAAGTTAAGCGAAAGGGGTTAAGAAATATGAAGATGCCGATTAAATTAAATTATCAGTAGTTAAATTTAATTGGCAGGTATCGAAAATCCTAACGTGGGGAGAAATGGTAAGTATTTAATAACAGGAGCTCATTGCCAGAAGGTCTTGAGATTATGGGTCAGAGTACAATTACAGTTCTTTAGTGGTGTGAACTGTAATTTAGTGTTTTATGAAAATTGCAGAAACCGCTGCGACTTTCAATAATTACGAAAATCGCTCGGAGGTATCTGTGTTCCACTAGAAGTCTTACTCATAATTACTCCCCAGATTCCTGCTGTAGCCCTATATATACGCGGGTAGGCTGAATCAGTTTCAGATGGATAGAATTTATAGTTTAGATATCTCATATATTATTATGATATTAATTTTGTCTCTCAAGACTTAAATATATCGGGGTTCTGCCAGTACGTGTTCTCAGAGGATCGTATCCCACACTACGTTCGAGAATCGCATAAGGGAATACAGTAAAAGATCTGACAGGAGTTTCAACTCGAAATAAAGTCGTAGTTGAAGATTAGATCTATAAGAGGTATTCTTCTAAATTAACTTTGGTTGCACAGGTTTTTATTTTGATCGTTCTTCGTCAAAAGTTTTATCTGGAGCCCGTTTCGACGTTTACCTGTCCAGTTAATTTTTTACCAAAAATCATTTTACAAAAATAATGATCTTGGCAGTTTTGCCTCCAACACCTCATAGCCGCATGTCCTGTTTGGTGCCATCTTTTTCTCCAATGGCTAATTGCTCACTTTGACTCCCTCTTTGGCCAACACGTGTCCTTTGCTATTTTTATTTTGCAACTGATCCATTTTATTTCTCTGCTTTTATAATGAAAAGAGATCAATGATTGCCATCTCTCCTTCCCACGAACTATTTGCCTTGATTATTCTCTTAGTTTTGCTCCAAAATTGATCTCTTCTTAATTTGCTCCCTTGATAACACGTGTCATTTTCAAATCCACACCTTTTATCCTGTTAGATAATATCCCACCTGATTATTATTAAATAGACAATTGCCTATTTCTTAGAAAATCAGTTACATCTTTATATTTTTCCCACATATGGCCTAAATATTGTCCCTTTAAAGAGTCATTTTAACTTCCAAAAAATGAGTCTTTGAATATTCCTTATGATCTTTCGCCGTTATTCCTTATCTAATAATCTCAGCCCTCTCTCTCTCTCTCTCTCTCTCTCTCTCAAGCTTTTCTTCTTTTAACAATGCCATCTTCTTCCTATCTATTCTGTCAATCTCTTCTGTTCCCCCCTCTCTTGTTAATGGTTGTTAGGGTTAGTATACTGAAAATTATGTTTTTAGTATTTAATTTTATTTTAATAAAATTAATTTTTTATTTTATGAGAATCTTTATGAGCAATATATGTATATTATTTAATTTCTTAATATTATGAATGAATGTTCAATATTTTATACAGTATTTAATCTAGTGTGTAGAGTGCGACTTGCACACAGAAGATTAGATTTTAGGTTCTTACAAAATATAAGTTTTATGTTCATAGTTTAGATAGAAATGGACATACAATCGGTACAAGTATAGTACAGAGTTTTAGTAGGCCTATTTTGATTACGAAAAATAGATAATAGTATCGTTTATTGTTCTTACTCTATGTGCTAGTACACTTTGTGTGTATTGAACGGGATACAATTGGGTAATTAATTGTATACTGACTATATAAATTACTTTACACCCCAAGGTTATCATGAACAATGCTTATGCTCTTAATTTTAAAATAATTATTGATTTGCGTATATTTAATATTCGTTGTTTTGATTCATTAGAGGGTACGATCTTATATGGGTCTATATTTTCAGTGAGTTGGATAGCGGTATTATTTGTATGGTGAATATTAATTATTGATAAAATTCACGTCCCAAAAGATTGAGATTGCCGATACTCCTTTAAGGAAGCTTATAAGTTTTGACCAGGCTAAATCTTATAGGTGGATTTGATTAGGATTTGGTTATTTGGTGGTCAAATAAATTAAACGGAAGGGCTTAAAAAATTTTAAAATGCTGATTAAATTAAATTGTCAATAATTAAATTTAATTAGCGGGTATTGAGAACCTTAATGTGAGGAGAAATATTAAGCATTTAATAATAGGAGCTCAATGCAAGAGGGCTTGAGGTTATGGGTCAGAGTATAATTATAGTTCTTTAGTGGTGTGAAGTATAATTCAGTATTTTATAAAAATTATAAAAATTGCCACAAGATTTTTATATTTACAGATACCTCTATGAGGTTTGCTTAATTACGCAAACCGCTGATGGGTGTATGTGTTCCAGTAGATGTCTTACTCATAATTACTTTACAGGTCCCTTATGTAGTCCTATAAATATGCGGGTAGGGTAAACCAGTTTCATAACTTATCTTCAAGACTAAAGCTTTTTAGGTTATGTCGGTACGAATTCTCGGAGAATTATAGCTCATACTATACTCGAGAATCACATAAGGGAATACAGTAGAAGGTCTAACGAGAGCTTCAACTCATAATCAAAAACGTACTTGATGATTTGACTGGTAAAATGTATTCTTCTAAAATAACTTTGGTTGCATGATTTTTATTTGTGATTGTTCGACGTCAAAAGTTTTATCTAGAGCCTGTTTCGGCATTTGCCAGTCAAGTTAATTTTTTACTAAAAATTGTTTGTAAAAAAATTATCTTAGTAGTTTTGCCTCTAAAAATTGGCATCAGAACCGGTTTATTTTTCGTTTACGATTATTGGGGTTGGGTAGTTTTAGAACCGTGCTAACTTGATTTTGCAAGCGTTTTAATCCTGGTTTTATGATTGTCATTTATTTTATGTTTGATTAAATGCGTCGATGATGATTATTTAATTTTTTAAATCACAGGGGTTGACCGTGATAGATCGAATGTAAGTCTTCGGGACATAAGATCGATGTAATAACTAGTTATATATTTTTAAATATTTGTTTAGATTATTTAAAAACATGCTGAATATATCCAAGAACACGAAAAGCATACGACGGTACCAGCGGTGGTTTTGAGAGTTTTAGGCCATGGATCGTGGTGGTTTTTTTACGATTTTTTTGCACCTTTTAGGTTTAAAAATAGTATTAAAATATGTCCTAAAAATAGAAAAAAAAATAGCATAAAAATAGCCTTGTTGGCGGCACCACTGGCGGCTGTTTCGGGCCGTTATTCAATTGTTTTTTTGATGTTTTTGAGACTGGATTTGAACAGGTTTTTTGGTATAAAAAAGCAGTAAAATATCACTGAAAAAATAGTCCAAAAGGGAAAAAAAGACTGGCTAAACAGTATAGAAAAAAATGGGCAGCGGCGGCGATAACAGCCTTCAGGGCTATTTTTAAGGCTTTTTCTGACTATTTTTGAGGCATTCTTCGAAACAACAGGTGACTAGATATTTGAGCTATTTTTTTAAAAAAAAATCAGCATGAAAGGACCATCGAAGAAAGCCCAAACGTGGAACTATTTGGGGTGGCGACAGTGGTTTGGGCTGTTTTTGTGCAAAATTTTTAATAAAAAAGTATCACTTTTCGAGAGCTATTCTTCGGTATAATAGACATCGAAAACAGAGCATGAACGTGGCGGCAAAAGCCGTCTGGCGGCTTAGAGGCGTCAGCGGCGATTTGTGGTGGCTTGCGGTGGGGTTGTTTTTTCGGGGCTATTTTGATCAATTTTTAATATGTTTGAAGACTGAGATATGATATAATTGTATATCATACAGTATTAGAGAATCCTGATGCAATCAGGGCACAAGAATCAAAGATGAATATGAATTATTACAGCTTATACTCTACAAGAGACTGAAACGCTTCAGCGTTTCACTTTGATCATAAAATCAAAATATATACAAATCGTGTTTATATATATATGAATTGCGTGGATGATTATATATCTATTTTATTTATTATGTTAATTTAATTAATTCAAAATTTTGAATTTAATTAAAATATTTTGTAATAAAAAATAAAATTAAGTTCTTTTAATTAATTAATTTTAATTAAATAAAATTTTTTAAATATTTTATTTTTTACAATATATGACGTTTAAGATGATATTTTTATAAAATCGAATATCTTTGAAAAATGTGAAAATTAATTTCAAATTTTAAATTAATTAATAGAAAAATATTTAATCAAAATAAATTATTATTTTTCAAAAAACGTGAAATAAAAAATAAAATAAATAAATATATTTAATCACTACCTTAACTGAAAAATTGAAGGTAAAACTGTGTATTTATTAAATTTTATTTGTTACGCATTTAAATACGAACATATTATTTGACAAATCAGAATCTTTGAAATTATGTATAGAAAAAGATATTTAGTTCTTTCAGATCGTGTGTTTTTTTAAAATTAATAAACTTATTTTAATTAAATAAATTTTTATAACCCTAAAAAATGTTTTAAAAATTTAAGTAGGAGAGAAATTTTATTCACAGATAAATTTTGCGGTCTCCATCACCAGTTTGTAAGCAATGCAATTAAACCCTACATATTGACAGTAAGGCCTTTCTCTCCATCGGACAGATTAATTACGGTATCGGTAGTATAAACCTCCTTTAGGGATAATTTTAAATTATTATTAGTATAAACCTTCTCCATCTGAAGGGTTTATTGCGAAGTAATAGATTTGGAATTAAGTGATAGTTAACACTTAGGTATATATAATAGTATCTTCTTTATCTAAGTCACTGCTATTATATATTATACCGAAACTATGTCAGCTATTTAATTTTACTTGGCAAGGTCAGTTGTCTAGATAGTAAAATTAATAAGGATTTGCCTTTCTGGTCATACGATGGATAGTAGATGTTCGCCCATCGAGGCATGCTACTCACAGGGTACTAGACTGTTGGCGAATTTCTTTTAAAATGGTAGAGAAAACCAAATTAAAATAAATTCAAAGTATTGCTTGTCATAATTAATGGTTATTCTTAATTATGTGATTCTCACGAATAAAATGGCTTTCAATTCACTCACGATTATACTCAAAGAAATTAAACTAACGGAACCAAATTTTGTTAATTGAAAAAAAAAATGGATATACCTTTAACTACTAATGGTTTTTCTTCAATATCAGGAAATGTGTTTGTTTCAAAAAAAAATTATTTCTCAGGGTCGAAAGACATGAATAAGAAAAATGTTCAAAAATAGGGAGACACGGTTTCTAGGATAGTTAGTAGGGCACGGACTAGTGTGAAAAAGTCAAAAGGTAGATGTTTTCCCTACAACCGGACAATGCACTGAAAAATGCTATGTCCAGTATTTTTCAGAAGGTAGAACAAATATGGTAATTTTTGTTAACTAGTTGTGGAAACATGTTTAGCGGTGTTATTTTTCAGAACCTGGTGTGTAAATATGGGGGCCACTGATCATGTCTGCAATTCATTGTAGGAGTTTTAGACAACAAAGATTTATAGTAGTTCGATTTTTTTTAAGCCTACGTCTACTCCTCAAATCATCTATTGAGAATTTTTACTATGCAAAATGCTTCACGGGCACATTGAAAACCTTACAACCTCAAGACTTCACTTGAGAATATCCACAAGAATACAAATATTTACGGGCACATTTAAAAGCCTTACAACAACCACAAATAATTTTCTATTTTTTTCTAATTACTCTTGAGCTCTTCTTTGATGAAATTTACTTACTCATTTAAAGGACAAAGGGTAACTCACCCTTGGATATAATAAATGAAGTGTTTAAATGAGAATCACTCACTCTCTTTATAGAAATTGATTAAAAATAAATGAAGAGGTAAAGAGAGATGAGATACAAGAGCTGGAGTTATAGCAATAAATGAAAGTTTGAAGATTTTGAGATTGAATCAAGCAATAGAATAGTGATTGTAAGTCTCCAAAGAGATTAAATGCTGAGGAGTAACTCTTTATATAAACTCTTCAGCATTCATGACCGTTTGAGGTAGGTGAAACCATTAAATGCCAAAAATCCAACTGCTGAAGTCTGTCGAGAATTTAAATTTTCATCGCAGGTGTCGACACATTTTCTTTAGGGTTGACACAAAATGTCTAGAGCAATGATCTTCAAATGATTGGGTCGACTCAATTTTTCTGAGGTGTCAACATAATTTCTGCAATCTTTCTCACTAACACAGCGATGTCGACACAATGGTTCTTCAGCGGTGTCTTCTTTGTGTCGACTTGTGAGACCCAGACCCGTCTCTTTATGAGAGTTATATATGTTTGATGTGTTTTTCCATATATTTTGTTCGATGTATGATTTAGTCGTTTTGATTCATGTTTACGTTTAAATGAGCATGCGGGGTTAGTTTTCGGGTTGTAGGGAGTTGCTCTGCGAATTTTAAAAATTCAAAAAAAAAATATTTTGGGAACCTATAAATATCTGAAGTTAGATATTTTCAAAATTTATTGACTAAGCTTCCTCCTTTTTCTCTCTACCTTCTCTCTAACATCTTAGGGGGCCAGGGCTTAGTTTTTGACAAACCAATTGCTGAACCTTAGTATTGGCACGGTGGTCTACGCTATCATCCAGATGGAATTTTTTTTCGATAAAGCTCGATTTTGCACGTAGATCGAGATATCGAGTTTTTAACTCACCGAGATAGGATCCTAGACTGTATAACTGTTAGAGGGTACTATGTGTAATCATATGTGTTTCTACCTTTTTAAAAATGCGTGAAAGGTGATTTATGTTTAAATTGGATTTTTGGTTTAAAAATCATTTGAAAGCATTTTCGGTGAATGGAAGTGGGTTTTGAGGGTTCCCTTTCGAGGTTTTGGCGTGAGGCTTAGGCGTGTTGATGTCTGAGGGTGCTTGATGGGTGTTTGAAGGTTTGATTTGAGGTTTGGAAACAAAATTGTAGCTCAAAAACATTTTCTGGGCTGATTCAGTCGACTCAAGCTATGAGTTCAGTCGACTGGATCATAATGTGCTGAGTTCAGTTGACTGGACCAGGGTGGTCAGTCGACTGAAATTGTTTCTGTTTTGGTTCTCTTTTTCCAGAGAGTTTTGCAGTCGACTGGGGGTTTGGGCCAGTTGACTGGGGTCCTATGTGAGCTGTTGGTGTTGTGTTGGTGGTTCGGTGGTTGGGTTTTGGCTTCCCTCACTTTCCTCGATTGGTTTTAAAGCAATGGATTAATGAGATCTCGCGCTGCGGAGGTTGATTTTCAAAAGGATGGTTTGAAAAAGGAGTTTTTTACGAAAACTTTAGGAAAAAACGTGTTTGTTGAAGGTTTGGAGCTAGCCCTTGGGGTTGAGTCTCAACTTCTAAAATGTTTTGGTAAAAATATGTTTTTACATGTTTTGTTTGATCTCCATAGTTCATGGATTAGATCCTTGATATATACATGTGTTGTATATCTATTTTGTGGATTGGTGTTGAAATATTTTTTATAGATGTACCATGACAGTGGGTATTGTTGAGTTGGGCTTCCATTGTTTCTCGGTGTAAGTCAAAAAACGTGTGCAGTGTAGGTGCTCTGTACCTTTGGGTTAGTCCCCGTAAATTGAGTGTGTGTGTGGGTTCTTTGTACTCTTGGGCTCAGGTCCTGTAAATTAAGCAGTAGGTGCTCTGTACCTTTGGGCTAGTTTTCGTAAATTGAGTGGTTCGGTTGCCACTGTTAATGGCATCGTTGTTGTGACTTCGTATAGAACTTGTCATTACTAAGCCTATGGGTCTAGGGTAATGGACGAGAATCTATAGTTTTTATCTTTGTCGGTGTGGCAGAGTCGGTATATAGGATTATATTTTATTGTGTCTCCTCGGCTGTGTATCCCAGGTGGAGAATGTTGTGTTTTTACTACTTTTTCATAACTATGGCATAATATCTGTCAGGATTATATGCATGGTTTTAAGGATGGAAATGTGAAGTTTTTAGGATGAAAAACTTGTGATTTTTGAGAGAAAAACCTATTTGGCTTTTGTGGTCGAGTTAGCTCCCACCATATGATTGCATGACCTGTATTTCAGCTTTACAATCTATTTTCTACTGGGCTTCGGCTCACAGTGTGAGATTTTTGCTGTAAAATCTTTTTCAGGTGAGCACGTGGAGTTGACCTAGTTGCAGAGGTGATGGAAGACTTGTAGTTTTTCCTTTTTGAGACATGTACTTTTACATGTGATGCCTGCGAAGGCTGATTTTGTACACCTTTTGGCGATATACTTATTCATGTATGACAATGCATGTTTATCGTTTATGAGAGCTAAACTTAGGAAATCTTTTCTCCCACTGCTGTATTTTGATTTCCAACTGTAAAAACCTATTTTTATTAAATGTGTGTTTTGGTGGGCTTTCACGTGACCCTGGTGTTTGGGGCGTGACAACTTGGTATTAGAGTTTTGGATTCGAATACTTATGAACTATGGGAAAGAGGGTACATCACCTTGTGAGAATGTATGTGTGCTTGATTGCATGTGTTACAGAGGGTACATTACCTTGTGAGGATGTATGTGTGCTTGATTGCATGTGTTACAGCGTTTTTCTGACATCAGTATGATAGCTTGTGGTGTATACGTGGGTATGGAGGTTGGATCATAGGATTGATTAATCTTGCCTTCGGTCAATTGGGTTAACATGCTTGGGAGCCATGTTAGAGACACGTTTCACGGACGTGATTTCTAACTAGGAATCTGAGTAGGTTGTCCAAAGTGGCGAGTCTTTCTTGTTGGTTTTCCTCGGTATGTGAGATGTGATGACATGATATTAAAGGCTATGTGTTAGCATGCTTGTTTATTTTTTACGTTAGCCATAACATGTTGTAGGAAGCTTATCCTGTTATGTTGCTTTCGTGTAGAGTTATGTCTAGCCGGGTAGACGAGACCGTGGTCGAGGCCAAGGCCGTGGTTCTGGTCAAAGGGACGTTCCAGTCCCAGATGTTGGGGATGCTAATGCAACCCAATGACCTGTTGCCGAGGGAGATCTATTGTGTGTGATAGTCAGCTCCATCCGGCAACTGGTTGAGGCCGCTAGGGGGAAGGAGAGTATATTTGAACCGAGGGCGACGATCACAATGTGCGAGTTCTGCCGTTTAGACCCTCCTACCTTTTTGTGGATTCCAACCCCACGGTAGCCACTGAATGGCTAGAGGTGGTCACCAGGATCATGGACACGCTTCAAATTGAGGAGGACGATCTGAGAGTTACTTTTGCTACCTTCCAGCTGAGGGGTAGTGGGCATATGTGATGGAAGTTCACCAGGACTACTGTTACTGGCACTTGGGAGGCATTCACTAATGTATTTTTGGAGAAATACTTTCCAATGACACTGAGGGATCGCTACAGAGAGGATTTCATATTTTTGACTAAGGGAACGATGTTAGTGGTGGAGTATAAGGCTGAGTTCACCAGTCTATCCCGATTTGCACAGGAGATCGTACCTACTAACGAGTTCCATGCGAAGCGGTTCGAGAGGGGTTTGAGGCCCGCTATCAGAGATAGGGTAGCAGCATTCCAGATGCAGGTCTTCACAGAGTTGGTACAGATGGCCATGAACGTGGAAGACACTCTGAATGAGATGCACAGAGACAGGGACAGTCGGGGTCAGCAAAGAGGGGAACGTGCACAGTCTCAGGGGCGTAGTGAGAACAAGCGTCGATGGACATTTGGTCTGAGTTCGCATCTGGTAAGGTCGTATCCACCGCAGTCTTCTGCATTCGTGCCTTCTACAGTTTCAACGGGAAGGTCAGAGCAGATGAGGGAGTCTATCTATTTTAGACGCCAACGGCCAGGGCATCGTGCGACAGAGTTCCGAAGTCCGACGCCGATTCAGTCGCAGACGCAGGGAAGAGGGCCAGTGGTGTGTTAGGAGTGAGGCCAGTCTGGGCACATCCATAGAGATGGCCCTAGAGGAGGAAGTATGCAGAGTACAGCTGCAGCACCTGTTACTTCATCCGCTCAGGGACGCCAGCCATCCAGATTTGCAGAAAAGGGCATCCCAGTATAGTCGGGCAGACAGTCTACAATTCAAGGCCATAGTGGACAGGCCAAAGCTTATGTTCTAGCAGATCCCCATTCATCCAGAGCACCGGTCGTGCCCGATGCTGCTGCTACCACCTCTATGATTAGAGGTACTCTTCTAGTCTTTAGATCATGGGTCAGCATTCTTATCGACACCGGAGCATCACATTCATTTATATCATCTGCTTTTGCATCTTCCTTGGGCCTGAAAATGGACTGGATGGGTAGTACCTTGAGTGTGGAGACCCCAGTCAGTGGGAGTGTGACGCTGAGTCTTGTTTGTAGATCCTGCGTGTTGGAGGTCGCTAGTCGTTGTTTAGAGTTCAACTTTATTATTCTAGACATGACAGAGTTTGATGTCATCCTAGGGATGGAATAGCTGACTATCTATCGCGCCTTTATCGATTGCGATCGACGGAGGGTGACAATTTGTACACCAACAGGAGATTATTTTTGCTTTGTGGGTGACCAGGATGAGGGTTTGAGGTCTATGCCAGTGTTGTGCGGAACTAAGGTAACCTGGGTTCCATTTTTGCAGCTCTCATGTTGGATGAGGGAGTTGGGACTCGAGGAGAGTTTCCTCCGGTGGTTTGCGACTATCCAAATGTCTTTCTTGACGATCTGTATGAGTTGCCACTAAGCCGTGAGGTAGAGTTCTCTATTGAGTTGATTCCAGGGGCGGCTCCCATATCTATGCCATCTTATCGGTTTGCACCCGCTGAGCTGCGTGAGCTCAAGGTACAACTTCGTGAGCTCAAGGTATAGCTTCATAAGCTACTGAATAGGGGTTTCATACGCCCAAGTACTTCACCGTGGGGAGCCCCTGCTCTTTTTTCCAAAAAGAAGGATGGATCCTTACGATTGTGTATTGACTACCGAAAGCTGAATCAGGTAACAGTGAAGAATAAGTATCTTATGCCGAGGATAGATGATTTGTTTGATCAGTTGAAGGGGTCAAGCTACTTTTCCAAGATTGACTTGAGATCAGGATAGCACCAGTTGAGGATTAGGGACGAGGACATAGCAAAGACTGCCTTCTGAACTCGCTATGGTCACTATGAGTTTTTGGTCATACCGTTCTGTCTGACGAATGGCCCTGCCACGTTCATGAGTTTGATGAACCGAATCTTTCGTCCTTATCTAGATAGTTTTTTGGTAGTGTTTGTGGATGATATTCTCATCTACTCACCTATTAAGGAGGCGCATGAGGACCATTTACGTATTGTTCTATAGACTCTGAGAGAGCATCGTATGTACGCAAAGTTTGAGAAGTGCGAGTTTTGGATGTCTTAGGTGAGGTTTCTTAGACACGTAGTGTCGACAGACGAAGTAGTAGTGGATTCGTCGAAGATAGATGCTGTGACAGGTTGGGAGTGATCGAAGAGCGTCTTTGAGATTCGTAGTTTTTAAGGTTTGGTAGGCTACTACCGACGGTTCGTGAAGGACTTTGTGAGACTTGCTGCACCGATGGCGCGTCTAACAGGGAAGGGAGTTGTGTTTGTTTGGAGTGAGTCCTATGAGTTGGCATTCTAGGAGCTGAAGACGATGTTGACTAGCGCGCTAGTGTTGATTATCCCAGCGTGAGGCTTGGGATATACAGTGTATTGTGATGCATCACACGACGATTTGGGCTATGTCTTGATGTAGGAAGGGAAGGTTGTAGCCTATGATTCTCGACAGCTGAAGATCCATGAGAAGAACTACCCGACACACGATTTGGAGTTGGCAACCGTGGTCTTTACCTTGAAGACATGGCATCACTATCTTTATAGTGAGCACTTCAAGATTTTCTCCGATCACAAGAGTTTGAAATACTTATTTTTGCAGAAAGACCTGAACTTGCGCCAACGACGATGGATGGAATTGTTGGAGGATTATGATTTTGACTTGCAGTATCACCCAGGGAAGGCCAATGTTGTGGCAAACGCTCTCAGTAGGAGGTCTCATGGGTCGTTAGCTTCTGTGGCTATACGTGAGTGGGACATGCTTGGAGAGGTTGGGGAGTTTGATCTTTGTCTTGGGGATACAGCGACAGAGGCCACCTTATTTTCAGTAGTTGCACGACCAGCATTGATTGCACGAGTGTTAGAGGTTTAGCAGACGGATCAGGAAGCTCAGATGATACGAGATCGTGTCGCTAGTGGAGAGGATATAGCAAAATGGGTTGTGGGTTCAGACTAGAGTATGAGATTAGCCGGCAAGTTGTTTGTGCCAGAGTTATGCCGAGCTGATCTACTACATGAGTGTCATCATTCACGCCTTGCAGTGCATCCTTGAGGCACGAAGATGTATCATGATCTACGTCAATAGTTCTATTGGACAAAAATGAAGAAGGACGTGCTTTAGTTTGTTTATCGGTGCCTTAGCTGTCAGTAGGTAAAGACGGAGCACCAGAAACTGAGAGGATTGTTACAGCCATTACCGGTATCTGAGTGGAAGTAGGAGAACGTCACAATTGACTTTGTGTCAGGACTTCCTCGCTCGCCTAGGGGACATGACGCCGTTTGGGTTGTGGTTGATAGGTTGACGAAGTCTGCACACTTTCTCCCCGTCCACGTGAAGGATTCAGTGAATCGACTAAGTCATTTGTATGTCAGAGAGATAGTCCGCTTGCATCAAGTGCTAGTGTCCATTGTTTCTGATCGAGACCCGCGCTTCACATCGCGCTTTTGGCAGAGTCTTCAGGAGGCTTTGGGGACGAACTTCAGTACTACTTTTCACCCCTAGACAGATGGCTTGTTTGAGAGGATTATATAGATTCTAGAGGATATATTGAGGACCTGTGTCCTTGATTTCAAAGGTTGTTGGGAGGATCATCTACCGTTAATAGAGTTTGCATACGACATCAGCTGTCAGTCCAGTATTGGGATGGCATCGTACGAGGCTCTGTATGGTAGACCGTGTAGGTCACCAGTATGTTGGACAGATGTGGGAGAGACCACAATTTTGGGACCTGACATGGTACGGGAGACGACAAAAAAGATTGCAGTGATTCGTTAGCATCTAGCGACAGCATAGAGCGACCAGAAGAGTTATGTAGATCAAAGGAGAAGGCCTTTGGAGTTTCCAGTGGGGGATCATGTGTTTCTGAAGGTCTCACCCTGTAGAGGTTTGATGAGATTCGATCGTAACGGGAAGCTATCACCGCGTTTCATTGGGCCTTTTGAGATTCTTGACAAGGTTGGGGAGGTTGCTTACCGTTTAGCTTTGCCACCTCAGTTGGCATCTGTGCACAATGTGTTTCACGTTTCTATGCTTCGAAGGTACGAGCCTAATCCATCACATGTGTTAGATTGGGCTGAGCTGCGGGTTAATGAGGATGCCACTTATGAGGAGCGCCCGTTGAGAATTCTTGATACAAAAGAGAAAGTGCTGCGAGGCAGAACAATCGCCTATGTCAAGGTCCTATGGCTTCATTACGGGGTTGAAGAAGCTATATGGGAGCTGGAGTCGGGGATGCATGTTAGATATCTGAAGCTTTTTCCTTTGTGACCATGTAGCGAATTTCGGGGGCAAAATTCCTTAAGGGAGGCAGAGTTGTGAGACCCGGACCCTTCTCTTTATGAGACTTATAAATGTTTGATGTGTTTTTGCATATGTTTTGTTCGATGCATGATTTAGTCATTTTGATGCATGTTTATGTTTAAATAAGCATACGGGGTTGGTCCCCGGGGTTGTAGGAAATTGCTGTGCGAATTTTAAATTTTAAAAAAAAAAGAAGATATTTTGGAAACCTATAAATATCTGGAGTAAGATATTTTCAAAAGATATTTTCAAAACTTATTGACTAAGTTTTCTCTTTTCTCTCTCTACCTTCTCTCTAAAATCTCGGGGGCCTGGGGCTTGATTTTTGACAAACCAATTGCTGATCCTTAGTATTGGGACGGTGGTCTACGCTATCATCCAGACAGAACTCTATTTTGGCGAAGATTGATTTTGTATGTGGATTAAGGTGTCGAGTTTTTAACTCACTGAGGTAGGATCTTAGACTGTATAACTGTTAGAGGGTACTACGTGTAATCATACGTGTTTCTATCTTTTAAAAATGCATGAAAGGTGATTTATGTTTAAATCGGGTTTTTGGTTTAAAAACTATTTTCGGCATTTTCCATGGATGGAAGTGGGTTTCGAGGGTTTCCTTTCGAGGTTTTGGCATGGGGCTTAGGCATGTTGATGTCCGAGGGTGCTTGATGGATGTTTGGAGGTTTGGTTTGAGGTTTGAAAGAAAAATCGTTGCTCAAAAATATTTTCTAGGCTGATTCAGTTGACTGAAGCTATGAGTTCAGTCGACTAGATCATCATGTGGTGAGTTCAGTCGACTGGACTAGGGAGGTCAGTCGACTGAAATTGTTTTTGTTTTGGTTCTCTTTTTCTAGAGAGTTTTTATGTCGACTGGAGGCTTGGGCCAGTCGACTGGGGTCCTGTGTGATCGTTGGTGTTGTGTTAGTGGTTTGGTGTTTGAGTTTTGGCTTCCATCACTTTCCTCGAATGGTTTTGAAGCAATGGATTTATGCGATCTCGTGCTGCGGAGGTTGATTTTCAAAAGGATGGTTTGAAAAATGGGTTTTTACAAAAACTTTGGGCAAAAACGTGTTTGTTGAAGGTTTAGAGCTAGCCCTTGGGGTTGAGTTTCAACTTCTAAAACATTTTGTTGAAAATATGTTTATACATGTTTTGTTTGATCTCCATGGTTCATGGATTGGATCCTTGATATATACATGTGTTGTATATCTATTTTGTGAGTTGGATTTGAAATATTTTTCATAGATGTACCGTCACAGTGGGTATTGTTGAGTTGGGCTTCCATTGCTCCTCGGTGTAAGTCCAAAAACGTGCGCAGCGTAGGTGTTCTGTACCTTCGGGTTAGTCCTCGTAAATTGAGTGTGTGTATGGGTGCTTTGTACCTTTGAGCTCAGGTCCCGTAAATTAAGCAGTAGGTGCTCTGTACCTTTGAGCTAGTTCCCGTAAATTGAGTGGTTCGGTTGCCTCCATTAATGGCGTCGTTGTTGTGACTCCGTATAGAACTTATTATTACTAATCCTATGGGTCTAGGATAATGGACAAGAATCTATAGTTGTTACCTTTGTCAGTGTGGTAGAGTCAGTACATCAGATTACATTTTATCGTGTCTCCTCAACTGTGTGTCCCAGGTGGAGAATGCTATGTTTTTACTACTTTTCTTTAACTGTGGCATGATATCTGTCAGGATTATATACATGGTTTCAAGGATGGAAAATGTGAAGTTTTCAAGATGGAAAACTTGTGGTTTTTGACATAAAAATTTGTTTGGCTTTTGTAGTCGAGTTAATTCCCACCATATGATTGCATGACCTATATTTCAGTTTTACAGTATATTTTTTACTGGGCTTCGGTTCAGTGTGTAGGATTTTTGTTGTAAAACCTTTTCAGGTGAGCATGTGTAGTTGACCTAGTTGCAGTGGTGATGAAAGACTTGCTGTAGTTTTCTCTTTTTGAGACATGTACTTTTACATGTGATGTCTGCGAAAGCTGGTTTTGTACGCCTTTTGGCGATATACTTATTCATGGATGAGAATGCATGTTTATCGTTTATGAGAGCTGAACTCGGGAAATATTTTATCTAACTATTGTATTTTGATTTCTAACTGTAAAAATCTATTTTTATTAAATGTGTGTTTTAGTGGGCTGTCGCGTGACTCTGGTGTTTGGGGCGTGACACGACTCATTTGGACTTTGGTGTCGACACCAGATTTTTTCAGGCGGGATAGGGATAATTGTGTTGACTCATCTTCAATTTGTGTCAACACACAAAATTCTTTAGGTGGTTTCGGTACTTTTGTGTTAACACATTTTTCATTTGTGTCGACTCAAAGTTTTGGATATCAAAAGTGAGGAACCACTTTGGTGTCGATTCAAAATTAATTTGTGTCGACTCTTTTGAGTGCATAGAGCTTCGGCTCTTTTGGGTCGACTCAAAATCTATTTGTGTCGACTAAAAATACTTAGTTTTGAAAATATTTTCAAGTATATTTTGTCTTAAAGTTTCGACTCAATTATCAACTGGGTTCAACACAAAATATTCTCATACTCAAGAATACTTAAATATTTTAATCTTTTTGAGAGATATGTCATTTCTTTTAGCTAAATGTGTCAACTCATTTGTTCAATTTGTGTCAATACTTTCTTTTTGAAAAATATAAATATCATCCTTTTAAAATTATTTATTTTTAGAAAATAAATTATGAAAATCATCAAAATCAATATAAAAAGTCCTTGGGCTAACAATCTCTCCATTTTTTGATAATTATAACAATTTTAATATTTTTTAGAAAACATTTAAAAGGATTTTTTAACAAGGGTTCTCCCTTATCGATATGCCTTAAACAGAATATGTATTCATAATAATTATGCATATATATCAACAGAGTAATATATATTTGTAAGATGATTTGCAGATATAATTCAAAAATATTTCGAATTTATTAATAATTTGTACATCAAGGAAAATATATGTGAAGTGATTTTTCAAAATCTAACCATCAATCATAGATATATAAACAGGATTGATTATACACAAACACATATATAAGTATTCATCCGTAAAAGAAAGTATGATAAAGAGAGAGTATATTTCAACCACACAACATAACATCACAAACCACTAAAAAAAGTGTATGTTTAACTGTTACATCTTCTTCCCTTTTGGAATCATCAAAATCTGCATTAGGGATTATCCATGAAGTCTCAAAATCACTTCTTCTTCGCATATTTCTGCTTTCGCACAGAAGCTTTCTTTTTGGAAGATTGTGCGAGTTTATCTTCCTATTCTGCTGCTGCCATGGCATCAAGAGTGGCAGTGAGGGCTAAGTCTACTTCACGTTTCAGTCTTGCAGCGTTTTTTGTCTTTGTCTCCTTGGGCTTGAATTATGTAGCCCATGGTTGCTTAAGCCACTAGAGATATTCTTCAACTTTTCTGGTATTGTCTTAAATAACAATCACAATTCCTTCACCATACTCCTTTCTGACTTGTCAGAGAATGACATTGTTCGCATTAACAATAGAGATAATGCTATCATCTGGTGTGCGGCACAAGGATCTCCTAGCATCAGTAGCACGTTCAACCTCTTTGCTTATGGTATGGTTGGTTTTGTCTAGATTTTTGACTTTATCAGAAAGATCAGAGATGATGTGACGAAGATCAAAAAGTCATGGTTAACTTTTTCTTGAAAGTTTGTAAAGGAGGATGATAAATCCTTGATAAGAGAGGTGATTTCAGACAAATCATGAGAAGGACCAGCAAAAGATGTAAATGTATGAGAAGGAGGAATAGAGGATAGATCAACATGAGGTCCAAAGGATGTAGGTACAGGAGCACTAAAATAATAAGGAATAGGAGATATGTCACGAGGTGGAGGAGGAGGAGGAGGAATTTTGGTAGAGGAGGGGGTACCACGATGAGTTGTAGTCCAAACACCGTTAACATTAGCGATCTGCATATTCTTAAGAGTATAGCTACCATATAAATCATGTTTTGAAAAGGTAATAGCCTTCTCCGCATAGAGATCAACACCAAAATGATTGAAAACTTTTGTTACAAACATTGCATGAGGGAGAGAAGAATTTGATTTTTCATGCAATTGAAGCATATCAGAGATGAAGAGGAATCCAAGATCAAGAGATTTCTTATCTAAAATGCATCACATAACAAAAACATGCATATAGGTTACATTTCCAAATTTTTCCATTTGAGGTAGGAAAATATAGTTCACCATATGATATAGGATTCTCAGTTTGGGGTTAAGGGAGTTGGCTTCCAAAAGTTTTGAGGGATCAATTTCCTCTACCTTAAAGATTTGCTTTACAACATCATGGAAGGAAAAACCTTCAAAATCAATGTTTCTCTTTGGTGGTTTACATGATACATACAAATCTTCTTCATGAACACCAAGAATTTCATCAAGAATGCGAGGGGTCAAATGAATCGGGATACCATTCACGTAAGTGGTGATAGTGTTGGCAGGAACGGTAAAAATGTGGATGTGTGCATAAAAGAGTTTTACGAGGGTTGGGTAGTGTGGGTCACGAGTTTGGAGAAGCCTTTCCCAACCCAAATCATAAAACCAAGTACAAAACTCATCTCAATAGAGTTAAAATACCCAAAATCTATAGAGCACCTTGGGATTACCTTTTGGTTTGTGAAGGATTGAAAAATATACACTCTGGTACTTGTTGGACTGGAACATCAGTGCTTTAGCAATTCCAATAGTTGTTGCCGAATCTATTGTTGTCATCGGAGCTGTCGACGTTTTCTTCCTTTTTGAAGCCCTAGGGTTTGAGGACCCGGCATCTCCAATGTGTTTAGCATCCTTACCCATCATTTTTGGAGGCATTGCGAACGATTTGAGGGTAGATTTGAAGAAGGAAGGGAAGATTGAGTCAACACGATTTTTCGAAAGAACAAAAAGCGCGGGAGACAAACAGTTGTGTGTGAGAGAGAGAGAGGAAACGATGCGACTGGTGGGGTCGGTGCCTTTTATATAGGCATAAAGATTTGTGTGGACACAAATGTCAGTTGAGTCGACACTTTTCTTCTCGAGTGTTGGTATTCGAAACAGGAAATTGTGTCGACACTTTTTCAGAAGGTGTCGACACTTTCGGCTGTTTGAGTCAACACGATTACTCTTTGGGTTGACCCAAATGTACCGAGAGTCAAACAACAAATTTGAGTCAACACTATATAGAAAGGGGTCGACACTTTTTCTCGTAGTGTTCTTTTTATACAGTTTTGGGTCAACTCAGCACACATGTGTTGACATTTTTTCAAGTGGTGTCGACACTTTTCACACATCAATAAAGAATATCAAAAGCATTGAAATGCATTAAAAAGACATGGTTAGTATGGAATATTAATCATGAATTAGGAGCACATAATATACTATGTTCTCTTCTAATATAGCATATTCTTTCTTCATTTAAGGATTTTGTGAAAATATCAGCTAGTTGGTAATCTAAGCCTATGAACTCGAATTCGATATTACCTTTTTGCACATGATCTCGTATAAAATGATATCTAATCTCAATATGCTTGGTTCTAGAGTGTTGTATTGGGTTTTTAGATATGTTAATTGCACTCGTGTTATCACATTTTATAGGGATATTATCTAAACAAAAACTATAGTCCTCTAGTTGCTATTTCATTCAAAGAACTTATACACAACATCTTCCTGCTGCTATGTTATAGACACCCTAATTTGACCCTGCCCAATCTTAGGTGATTCCGATGATGAAAACAATTGAAATGGTACCTCAGTATGATCCTCGAAAAGTGATCAAAGCTCGGTAATTAAACCCAATCATTAAACCTTCAGACCGCTATGTTCATTGAGGCGACCGTCAATAGAACCTTTTAGAAGCCATAGCCAAAAGTGGCGACTGCCACCTCCAACCTGGCGACCGCCAACTTGCATTGTGGCGACCGCCAATAGAACATTGTAGAACATTTTCAAATATAGTAACCGCCATCTCCCAACCTGGCGACCGCCAACTCCAAATGGCCTGACATGCCCTAGAACGTGAAAACATCTCATTAGTTGAAGAATTCAATAAATACCATACCACCTGGTACGTTTTAGAGGATAAAATTTTAGAGAGAAGTTTAGAGAGAGGAGCTCTGCCGAGTCGCCGAGCAATTTCGAGCCCTGACGCCAAAATCTTGTCGAAGTACCGAGAGCCGAACCCCCGACCGATACTGAAATCTCTGCTTGGCTCATCACCCGAGGATTGGACCATTGAAGCACATTCCCCGACTCGAGAATTCACTAGTAATCAAAGTATTCCGTCTGGATCCCCGGTCTTTCTATCTCCATTCCCCCTCTCTTGGAGCGACCCGGTTAGCATTAATTTTAATTCTCATACCATCTATATTTAGTTTAATTTACATACCATTTCCATTTCATTTGAGTTATAAATGTGAGTTGTGTATAACGTGTATGGTTTAATTTTCATTTGTTAATTTCTTTATTCTTATATTGTTCACATTTCACACTTGCACTTTTATCACTTTTGAAAGTTCATTGATTAGCGCTAATACAATTGACAATACGACTTACGATGTTATTGTCGTCATAATCAACGTACTTACATTCATATGGTGGTAATTCTCAATATTACACCCATATTTTATGTTTCTTATAATAATCTTTTTGTTTTCTTTTCTTATAGTATTAGTTTAATATTCATTTTCTTTTAGTATTAGTTTAATTTTCCTTTGTTAGCATTTTATGTTCTTCTTTTGTTGTTAGTCTTTTTTTTTTCTTATGTCTTCCTCTTTTCTCTTAATGTTAGTTTAATTTTTTTTAATAGTACTTATTTTATTTTATTAAATCCAAAAATCACATAAAATCTCTTAAGCTTGTTTCCATTTCTTTTATGTTAATATGATTTTATCTTGTTATAATAGTTTAATTCTCTTTTGTTTTCTTGTTCTTTTCTTCTCTTTTGTTTTATTTTAAAAAAATATGAAATAAATAGTTAGATTTTATTTTTATTAGTTTAATAGTATTTTTAACCTTTTTTATTTTAGCTTTCTTTTGTAAACTTTTTCTTTATTTCATTTTTCTTTAAACTTTAGGTGCTCTCTTGTCATTCTTTTTATTTTAGTTACTTTTATACAATTTGATAGCATGCAGATAGTTTTAGAGAATGTTTTGTTTATTTCATTTGAAAGCATATTTAAATTAGTTTAGAATTTTGATAATATTATTAGCAAAGCTCATGTCTATTTTTAGCATATTTAGTTTTAAAGACTTTTTATTTTTATTCTTTTATTTAAATCATGTTAGTTTAGATTGTTTTGATAATATTGCATGTGGGTTTGCTCAATATATTACTTAGTTAGAAATTATATATCGTAGGATCTAGAATTTTTATTTATTTATTTATTTATTTTTACTTATTTTATTTGGTATTCTATATACGTATGTTATGTATTTTTCATATTTGATTTTGAATATTCTCTATTTGCCTTCATTTCTTTATTTACATACATTGGAGAAATCTTATTAAAGAACCAATGATAATTAGTAAAGGGCAACTTTTATGGTTGGGTGAACGGGGTGCCTAATATATTCCCTGATTCGTACCTTAATCCCCGAACTCTCTTTCTCTGGTTAACATTTTAAAAGATCAGTAGCCATTTTTGTTTTAGTTAGTTTTTTAAAAAAATTAAGTGGCGACTCTATTTTAAACAAAAATGAGTTTTCAAAATTTGGCTTTCAAGGTGTTAAAATATTTTCTAAACATCTTTGAATTCTCTTATTTTTAACCATTTCTAAAAATCTCCAAAATCCCGGTGCCACAGTATTTTCTGGCGACTCTGCTGAGGATAAAATCTAGTAAGAGGGCTAGACTTGAAAGCATCATTGGTTCTTAATAAGAATTTTTTTATTTGCATTTTTGCATGTATGTACATTATTCTTTACACCCCCTGCCTGGTCGACCCGATGCCCGATTGTATATCCATTTTGGGGATTGTTAGGAAGATGGGCAACCGTTGCTTACTGTACGCTTTCATTGGTACAGTAAAAGAGTTCAGGCATAGCATTTGACCATATCCTATACCACTCAAGGTATGGGAGGTATATATCCGGCTCTATTAAGAATGTACCCTATTCGATTGACTAAAACTGGCATTTTTGCATATAGTAGCTTAGAATCCTCCATTAGGTGCTGCTAACCCTAGAATGATTATGTGTTTTGTTAATTGTATGTCTTGATTGCGATTGTTAGGATTGTTTGTTTAGGCTTAGGCTAGTTCCTTTTTCAAGTTCGGCTTAAGTTTTCTGTTATCCTTTGTTTAGGTTAGTTTTTCCTTTGGGCTCGTACCCGGGCTTTATTTTTCACCATGTTAGGTTTTCACACCATAGTTTTCTTCTTGGGGTCATGCCGTGCTTTGCTTTGAAGCCTCTAGGATAGTTTCTCTCTCTTTCAGGTTTTTCTTGGGTTATTAGTTTCTCCACTGTTGTTGTACTAGGCTCGCTTCCTTCAAACATTTGTTATACCCATGTGAGCTAGTCTTGTTATCCTACCGGAGTTCTATCCGTTAGAATCCTAGTTTGAATCGATCTCTTAGGGGTTTAGAGCTACCTTCTTGCCGAAGTGCTGTCCGTTTAGATGAACCTCCCCTCTAGAATTTAGTTGATCTCCTTCTTAGCCGTCATTCTAGTTTTTGGGCCATCCTGTTGTTACGCTGCCAGTATGATCCCAGCAGGGGCATTGTTTCAGCTTTAGTGATTATCTGTCTAGGATTTGCTATTTCAGGTATCTTGGATGTTTCTCTATCTGTCATCAGAATTCTTGTTCGAGAAGTGTTTGATACTGGTTATTCTGCTTTTAAAATCTAGGTTTTCTTCAGGTCTAGATCATTGAGCCGTGAAGATCACAATCGACACGTGTCTGGGCAAGGTCAGTGACAGGAAAACTCTATAGGGTATCTGAATAGTCAGCTGAAATGGTAGAGAATGAGGTGAACTTGACAACTCTGATGAGAGCTATTACTGAGATACAGAGAACTGTGGAGCAGCAAACCCAAGCTCGAAATCAATGTCAGGCGTAGATTCGGGCGACTTAGGCCCGTATGGCCGTTGTGAATGGCCAGCCAGAGGATATAAATTGTTGCGCTAGCTCAAAACTAATGTCGGGCGCAGATCCATGTACGGGCAAGTTGTTGCGCCACCCTAGGTTCCTCGACATATCCCAGTGGAAGAAGAGATCATAGCTTAGTCTGGAGAATTCGCGCTAGCGGAGAAGATTAATAGAATGGAGAAGGTGTTGAGAAAGGCAAAAGGTGTAGAAGAGTACATGCTAGACGTGGGTAGTTTATGTTTATTCCCAGATGCCAAATTGCCAGAAAAATTTAAAATGCCAGAGATGGAGAAGTTTGATGGCACGGGAGATCCCCGCATTCATATGAGAATGTATGTTGTAACTCTCTCCCCCATAGGGATTGATGATCAGGTCAAAGCCCAATTATTCCACCGATCACTATCTGGGGCAGTACAAAGATTGTTTCTTTCTCTAGAGGGGGCCAAAACCAAAACTTAGGAAGTTATAACTACGAATTTTATCAGTCAGTATAGTTACAACGTCCAGCTGGTCGTAACTACCCGAGAGCTAGAAATAACTCGCCAGGAGAATCGAGAATTGTTTGTTGACTTCCTAACCTGGTAGAGGGGTAAAGCTGCCAAAATGACAAATTGACCCATTGAGAAAGAACAGGTGAGGATCGTGGTTAAGAATATGCAGTCCCCACTAAAGCGTTATCTGATCACACAGTCGCTCTCCACATTCGAGCAGTTATTTGACGCTGGGGTGCAGATCGAAGACAACATGCCCATTTATTATGGCTAGAAGCGGCCGGGATAGGATGGAGGAATGGAATGATAATACCTGAGGATGGTATCGAACAGTAATCCAAGCCTACCAACAAGAAGAGGAGGAACGCAGTGAGGAAGATGATTAGTCGCTGGATTATCCGGTATAACCTTATGGGTTTGGCCATGTGCTTGATGTCATTACTCTTCCATAACTTTTTGAGGAGGAGATATATGTTGAGGAGATACAATCCTATTGGCTGGTAAGGGTCGTGCTGAAATCAGATGGGACTGAGTGGACTGATTTTTGGGTTGCTCAGAACAACACATGGATTACATCAGAGAAAACATCTGGGAAGAAGTTGACAATGCGTGGGCTATTGAGGATGATGAGGAAAGAAGAGGAAGAGCAGTGGTCGGTGGGTTAAATGATTTGTGGGCATTTGAAAGCCCTCTGTGCATAGACAAAGTAAGACGGGCTGAAGGTACAATGTCAGCACTGTAGGATCCCGAGGATGGTGTGGAACACCTGACTAGGAGTGGTTGACATTTCAAACTAACTTAGTTGGAAAAGGGACAATCAAGTGGGAAAGGAAAAGAGAAAGAACAAGAAGAAGAGGATGACACTGTTCTGAAGCAGCTAAAAAAGATACAGACTAATGTCAGCATTTAGAGCTTATTAATGGCCTCGCACAAACATAGACAAGCCGTGGTAAAGGTTTTGAACAAGATCAGTGTATCAACAGACGCGACCCCAGAGAAGCTTGTTGGACTCATTCTGCCAGCTGTAGAGCCAAAAGTTATCTCCTTTTTTTATAAGGATCTGCTAGTGAAATGAAAGAATCATAACAAACCCCCTGCACATAACCGTCAAATGCTTGGAAAAGTGTCCCTGTGACTCTTATTGATAACGGGTTCGCATTAAATGTTTGTCCGCTTAGAACATCAGTTTTCTTGGGACTAAAGCCGGAATATTTCACACCTAGTAGTCAAGAGGTCTGGGCCTACAACCACACGAGGAGAGATGTGCTGTGCTTAGAATCATTCTCATTATTAGTAGGGCCTTTTGAGACTTTAGTTGAGTTTCACGTATGGGACGTACCGACCTCTTTTAACCTGTTGCTAAGCAGGCCATGGTTGTATGACCCAAATGTCCAGACAGTGCCGTTGACTCTTCACAAAAAGCTAAAACTGATAAAGAATAGGGCAGCTCTGACTATCCATGGAGAAGACAACATCCAACCCCCAAGAGGAGAAGGCTTGACTCTCTTGGAGGTTTAGCACGGCAAAGGAGACGTGTCGCTAAGTGGCTTTCGATTTGACGAAGCGCAGGCCATGCAAATATTATTGAATGAAGAAGAAATTTACATCAACCCGAGAGCAATTACAATGATGAGACGAATGTTCTACTTCCTGGGCATGGGGCTAGGGCACAAGCAGCAAGGAATTCCCAAACTTGTCCAGGTATTGTTAACTTCTCGCCGTTTCGATATTGGACACAAATTGACAGAAGAAGATTTGGAAGGGCCTAAAAGGGGACGGAAAGCCAACTATTTAGAAACACTCAATGGGTATTTTGTCAAAGAAGGAGAAGACTTCCCGTACTGTGACTTCCTAGTGCCATGGATTGACAAAGAAATTGACCAGAAGTTGCCAGGGCTAGAGATCTTCTTTGTCCATCAATTATTCAACACGGAAGAAGAGGAAACAGTAAAAGGGGAAGAGGAAGGATCCTAACATTATCTAACATCATATTCTCTTGTACCCCGATGACAAATCGGTCAAACAAAAATTAAGACGAATCTGGCAGGAATGGGCTCTAAAGATTAAAGAAGTTTCCAAATAGATCAACGCCAAATTCCTGATGATAATCGAGTATCCAAAGTGGGTGGCTAATGTTGTTCTGGTGCTGAAGAAAGATGGACGTAACTGAGTCTGCGTGAATTTTTGAGATCTCAACAAGGCTAGCTTAAAAGATGATTTTTCACTGCCACACATTAACGTCTTGGTAGACAGTACAGCGGGGCATGCCTTGTTGTCATTCGTGGTTGGTTTTTTTAGGTACAACTAGATTCTGATGGACCTCAAGGATAGAGAAAAGACGACGTTCACTATGCCCCGGGACACCTATTGTTATCGTGTGATGCCATTTGGTCTAAATAATACAAGGGCAACCTATCAGAGGGCTGCCACTACTTTACTACATGACATGATACACAAGGAGGTCGAGGTGTATGTAGATGATATGATAGTCAAGTTTAAGGATCGGGATGGTCACATCGTAGTGCTACAAAAGTTCTTCGAAAGAATTCAAAAGTACAAGATGCGACTCAACCCACAAAAGTGTGCCTTTAGAGTTACCACTGGAAAAATGCTTGGATTTATGATCACTCTACGGGGTATCGAAGTGGATCCTTTAAAGATCAAGACAATCTTGAAAATGTCTCCTCCGAAGACCGAGTGAGAAGTTAGGGGCTTTCTGGGTAAAATACAGTTCATCAGTCGATTCATCACAAAACTGACAACTACTTGTGAGCCGCTCTTCCGTCTGCTAAAGAAAGGAGTCGAGTTTGAATGGGATCAGAAATGTCAAGACGCCTTCGATGCTGTGCGTTAATACCTGCAGAATCCACCTGTTCTGGCTCCTCATGAACCTGATAGGCCACTGATTCTCTATTTGTCAATTACTGACTCAGCTATAGGAAGTATGTTGGCGCAAGAAGGTGAATCTGGAATCGAAAAGGCTGTCTACTACTTAAGCAAGAAGATGACGGAACCAGAAATACGGTACACAGCATTGGAAAAGATACGCTGGGCCTTGGTTTGGGCTTCTCGAAAACTAAGGCATTACATGTTGTCTTTCATAGTGAATATTATCTCCCAGATGGACCCATTAAAATACATATTCAAAAAGCCGGCACTGACAGGAAGGTTGGCTCGATGGTTGTTATTGTTATCAGAATTCGACCTTAGATATATCACCCGGAAGTCAATCAAGGGTAGAACAGTGGCAAAATTCTTGGCCGATCAACCGGATGAGGGAGATGAGGTCACAGAGTTCTAATTTCCTGACGAACAGCTAATGAAAGTCGGGGATAACAAGTGGACTCTATATTTTGATGGCGCATCCAACCAATATGGATATGGAGTAGGAGTCTTTCATGTCACTCCCTGCGAATCACACGTTCTTTTGTCTTTGAAGCTCAATTTTGAAGCTACCAACAATCAGGCTGAATATGAAGCATGCTTAACTGGATTGGAGGTAGCCTTAGAATTAGGAACAAGAAAGATGGAAGTCATCGGAGATTCAGCACTGGTGGTTTCTCAAGCAAGAGGAGAATGGAAAGTTAAGGACTTAACCTTGATTTTCTATCATCAAGAGCTAGAGAAGCTGATATTGTGTTTCGAATCAGTGATCTTTACCCATGTGCCAAAACTATAGAACAAGTTTACCGACACACTGGCCACCCTAGCATCCATGATTGACATACTACTCGGAGTTCGAATGAGGCCTTTAATAATTGAACAGAAAAGGAAATTGGTATACGAGATAACGACCTTTCATGGTATTTTGGCGTTCAGAACTTCATAGAGAAAGTAGAATACCCTAAGTTTGCCAGCAAAAAGGACAAAAGGGTAATAAGAAGACTATCTGCACAGTTTGTCATTTGCGGTGAAAGACTTTACAAGCGAGGATATTCTGAGGTCAATAAGCTGTGTGTCAGCACTGAAAAAGGCTAAGAACTGATGAAAGGGATACACGTAGGAGTCTGTGGGCCACACATGAGTGGAAACATGTTAGCCAAGAAGATCCTACGACAATGGTACTTTTGGATAACAATGGAGACAGATTGTATATAGTTTGTGTAGAGATGTGATAAGTGTCAGATTCATGCGAACCTTATGCACGTTCCTCCATCTCAACTGTATAACTTGACGTCACCATGGCCATTCTCAGTATGGGGCATTGATGTAATCGGTAGAGTAACACCGAAGGCGTCAAATGGGCACGAGTTCACTTTAGTGGCCATTGACTACTTAACCAAGTGGGTAGAAGCCGCCTCCTACTCAGTATTGAAAGCCTCTCATGTTGCTAAGTTCATCAAGCAAAACATCATTTGCCAGTATGGGGTCCCCAATGAGCTTATCTCTGATAATGGCTCACATTTCCAAGGAGAGGTCTTAGATATTTTTGAAGAATACTGGGTAGTGGCCCATAAGTCCTCACCATATCGATCGCAGACCAATTTAGCAGTTGAAGCAGCAAACAAAAACATCAAGAAAATTCTACAAAAGATGATCAGCTCACATAAGGATTGGCCGAAACATCTACCATTTGCACTATGGGGATACAGGACGTCAATTAGAATTTCAACAAGAACTACGCCAAACTCTTTAGTGTATGGGATGGAAGCTGTGCTTCCCATCGAGGTAGAAATCCCTTCACTAAGAGTAGTGGTTGAGGCTAGTATTTTAGAAGCAGAATGGAAGAGGAACTAGATGAAAGAATTGCTATTGTTTGATGAAAGAAAACTACATACTCTATTTCATGTACAAGGTTATCAAAGGAGGATAGCTCGAGCGTTCAATAAGAAGGTCCAAATCGGGGATCTTAGAGAAGGAGATCTGGTTCTCAAGAAAATCAAAGCTCTTATCTTCGACCCAAGAGTCTAGTTCAAGCCGAACTGATCAGGACCATTTCTAATCAATACTATTATGACCGATGATGCAGTCATCATTATAGATTTGGATGGTAATGTGTTCTCCACTCTAGTAAATCTCGATAAGCTCAAAAAGTACTACCCTTAAAGTAAAAATAAAAATAAAATAAATGCTCGTTGAGTTGAAAACCAAAGAGGCAACTCAGAAAAAAGTTAGAGCAGTCCACAAGGCCGAAAACCTGAAATGGTGACATTGGCAAAAGTTAGGACATCACAAAAAGAAAGTGTCAATACCCGAGTGCAAACCGAGCACGAACTACGTTATGACCTGATTCTATCTTTTTTGGATACGTAGGCAGCTTCTTTTAAGAAGTCCAGCCACATTCTTTTTTTTAACTATCTCTGAATTAGAGTAAGACAAATACAAATTTGTTTATGAATTTTGATAATAAAGTCATGTAATAGAACCAAAAAACTTTGGATAAATTTGAACCATCTTAAAAATAAAGTAAGAGTTTTAATTACTTTGATTGGAGTTACAAAGTTTTGAAAATAGAAGGAAGGGCATGCAAGTCCCAAACTCTACAAACAAAATGAAAAAGAAAGTTGTGAAATTTTCAAAACAAAGCAGAAGTCCTTAGGTCTTTCTCCTCTTTGTTGCCTGTTTTCCTTCTTCTTTATCCTTCTTCTCCCTATCCTGCATCAGCCATATCTTATACTCAGCAGAAAGCTTGGGACATTGCAGTTCCTGCATCTCTATATGTGAGCCAGATGGCCAGGCATCCTGATACAATGCTAAGAATGGGGCCCGCAGCACAGATAAAAATAGACAGCCTCAGACATTGTGAAAGATGATCTGATTACAACCGAACTATCGCATAATCCGATGGAGGTAATAGAAAGTAGTCCGACGGAGACCAATCAGCAGAACACAAGGTTGATCCATGGTAGTCAGAGTCATGGCAGGAATCTGCCACCAGGGGCACTGCCAGGTGATATCTGGGGCCAGCCAGAGAAGAGGGGTACTATCGCCAAGCTGCCTCGGTGCTGCATATTTGGTAGTAAGAGCGATAAAGGAAAGCTACAGCACTGTGTCTATTAATAGGTGGTTTTTGCACGAGGTTCACTTTTTTCATTAGCCAGATCCACAGCGAAAGTTATATCAGTAAGATAGAAGCCTTGTAGTATGACAGAAGTCTAATAAGGAGAGAGGTTTGAGCTTACCTGAAGAAGCAAGGAGCTGCCAGCAAAAGTAGTGGCCTCACCACGATGAACAACATCTAGGCCTAATAATGTCTCAGCTAAGACAAGTGGTACAAACCCCTTCCCCATTCACATTTGGTCTGCAACATTAACCAATGTGCAGCTAACTCGCCCATCAGAAGGGACAAGAAGATACCGAGCAAGAAAATAGAAACAAAGAGCATAACGTCGCCGCAGCTGAAAACTAAGGTCACTATGGTCACCGGTAGAACAAAATCTGTCAATGATCCAGGGTATGTCAAGACAGTCATCCTGTGTCAGAATATAGGCCTCCATCCTAGACAGGCCACATAGCTGTATCACCTGCTGACGAGTCGAAAGAAAGAAAGTGGAAACCACAACGGAGCTCCGTGGAGTCAGTTCCAAAATAGCAGCAAACTCCTCAATAGTGGGGCATAGCTCTTCAAGGCCGAACCGAAAGACATGGGACTGCTAGTCTCATAGTTGAGCAGCTGCTTTCTGTCAGGACGCAGAAGAAAAAATTTAGAACTTACGCTGTGACCGTAAAAAATGGCCCGTGCGTTTTTCATGAAAAATGATAACATTAATCTAATATATTGTTATTAAATATACCTTCAAGAAATTTGTTCGAGTTTCTTTGGTGCAGAACAACGATCCAAGACGACCCAATGATCTTCTCACGTATATCCCGACGCACACGACGATTCCGGCGAGTGGGCACCGATCCGGATCTTCGTGTATCCTTGCCTTGGTTTCCTTTCAAACTATTTCTCACCAAAAAGAAAAAAAAATTTACTAAAAGGGAGAGGGGGCGGCGACTTTGGGAGGAAAATTAGGTTGGGGTTTTTCTTCTTGAGCCTCTTTTTTATATAAAGAATATATCTCTTAAGATATAGATGGTATCCATATATATCTCTTAAGATATACATGGTATCTATATATATCTCTTTCTAAATAATATCAAGAGATATAT
>JAOTRH010425507.1:0-32160 GCA_034768845.1 Heliamphora exappendiculata | reverse complement strand
TTCCTAATCCTAGGTTCGTATGTAAATGACGATTCTTTGATTTTTGCACGTCCTAGTAAAAGACTAGGAACCCTAAGCTCTGGTATACTAGACAAATCTTCTTAACCTTAGGTTCGTGTGTAAGTGACGATCCTTTGATTTTTCCATATCCTAGTAAAAGACTAGAAACCCTAAGCCTTAGTACACCAGGAAAATCTTCCTAATCCTAGGTTCGTATGTAAATGACGATTCTTTGATTTTTGCACGTCCTAGTAAAAGACTAGGAACCCTAAGTCCTGGTACACTAGGCAAATCTTCCTAACCGTAGGTTCGTGTGTAAGTGACGATCCTTTGGTTTTTGCATGTCATAGTAAAAGACTATGAACCCTAAGCCCTAGTACACCAGGAAAATCTTCCTAATCGTAGGTTCATGTATAAGTGACGATCCTTTGATTTTTGCACGTTCTAGTAAAAGACTAGGAACCTGAAGTCCTGGTACACCAGGAAAATCTTCTCAACCATAGGTTCGTGTGTAAGTGACAATCCTTTGGTTTTGCACGTCCTAGTAAAAGACTAGAAATCCTAAGCCCTGCTGCGCCAGGCAAACCTCTATCATTTGATGTTTAATCATTTTTCCAAAAAAAAAATCTTTGTGTTTTGCCCATTTTGCTCTAACTTTTTAGGACTTTCCTTAATTTTCTAGGAAATTTTGAAACTCTACCCCGTTTTCTAACTTTCAAGGGATTTTTGATTTTTGCAAAATTTACCTTAATTTTCTAAAAGTTTTCTCAATTTTCTAGGATTTTTGCAACATTTTTCTAAAATCTTTCTTAATTTTCTAGGATTTTTGAAAATTCTTTTTTCTAATTTTTAGGGGTTTTTTAAATTTTTTCTAATTTCCTTGATTTTCTCTTAAAAATGCCCCTTAAATTTCTGGAGTTCGAAACAATTTGCCCTAAATTTTAGGATTTTTGACAAAATTACCTCTAATTTTCTAAGACTTTTTTCTTTAGTTTTTATGCCCCAAAACCAAAAACAAAAATTTTTCCTTATTTTTTATGTCTTTTCTAAAAAAATAAAAAAAAATTCAAGCCGTTTACTTTGTAGTCTTCGTTAAAATAATTTTCTATTTTATTGTTTATTCAAAACCTAATGTCCCTACTGTTTTAATCTCTATTTGCATAGATGCCTATACTAAGTTCAAAATTTTAAACTTCACATTAATCATCATTCACATCATCATCAAAATAAATCAACATCATCATCATCACATCATGTCATATCATCAAGAGGGATCTTAGACATGCGTCTATGTTTTATATATCATCAAAAAAAAGCTTTGGTATTGAAATAGCAGAGTTTGGGGATCTATCGATGGGCGCTGGTGAGACATGTGTTGCTCCGGCTCCCGAAGAAGAACATCAGTAGCAATAGAGTCCGTAGGTGGCTCATAGCACCGCATCCCACCTAGAAGCAAGCGGTGAGGAACCGGAGCATACATGTGTCGATCGAAGGGCGCTGGATGGCCCTCCCTAGCATCAGGATCAAGAAAGTCAACCATTGCGGCCTCAGCAGCCTCATCTGTAGCTACCTGAGGCATCTGCAGCTGGTTCTGCCTCGGTAGCTGCTCGTGCCTCCTCCGCTACATGGCAGGAGGCACGCTCTGCCTCAAGAACGAGAGCATCCATCACAGTAGTGGGTTACATGGCAGTTACCCCGCCAGCAGAAAAGCTGGTGGTCGTGCCTCCAAGAGTCCCCATAGAAGAGCTTCCAGCAGCAGAAGGGCCTTGTCTCGCCCCTAGGTCGTCTCGTAGCAAGGAAAAGCAAGAAGCAAAGAGGTGCAAAAACTAAGAAGTAGCAAGGAGTAAGAAGAAGGTTGAGGGAGAGCCGAGAAAGCTAGAAAGAGAATGAAGTATGTGCGAATGATCCCAACCTGTGCGCATGGGAGACTATATACGCCTTTTGAAGTGGCGGTCGCCATGTCCATTTGTTGCGGCCGCCATGTTGGCGAAGAGACACATGGCGACCACCATGTTCGAAGGATTTTTATCCGGCGACCGCCATATCAGAAGGGTTTTGTCTAAGCGGCCACCAGCATTTGAGGAGATAGTTTTGGGCTTTTTAATATATGTTTTGTTTTTATTTGCATGCGTTTATTTTATTTTCTTTGTGTGTGTTTATTTTGTTAGTGTGCTTATTATAAGTAATTATTTTCTTTTTTTTTTATTAGCAAAAATGATTTTTAAAATTTTTATTTTATGTGTGTGTAAAGATCTTGAGAGCTTTTCATAAATGACTTTAAAATCTTAGGTGCTTTCAAAAATACTTTTTATGTGTGGTATTTTCTTCAGATAAATTTAATTTTAAGCCGTAATTTGATTTTTAATTATTTTTATCTCGTGTCTCATTCTGAATTTTTAGGTCTTAACTCGACCTATTAATTCATGATTTTTTCCCGATAAATTTAATTTTAACACGTAACTTGGCTTTTAGTTATTTTAATCTCACACCTAGTCCCGAATTTTGAGATCTTAACTTAACCTATTAATTCGTGATCTCTTTTTTTGATAAAATTAATTTTAAGCCGTAACTTGATTTTTAATTATTTTTTATCCCGTTCTCATCCCGAAATTGTGAGGTCTTGACTTGACCGATCAGTTGCTTTCCCAGTTAAGATAATTTTTTAGATCTTAACTCGATCCTTTTAATTATTATCCCTAGCCAAGTTCCTAGATCTCGACTCGTTCTTTGACTTATTTGTGTTCCCTTTAGATCTTGACTCGATCTTTAGGATTTGTTCGATCACACTACCATCTGCAGCATGTTAGCATCTGTTAATGTTAGCATTATATTTTTTATCTTGCATCTTGCCCGATGAACTACGTTTTGGTCTGATCCCTAGTAAAGGGGCATATAGGCAGCTTGATGTAAATTTGAGTACGACCAATATCATATGTATGCTTGTGTGCTTGTGGCCTAAGATTAACGGCTCGGTCAAATGGATGTTGTCTCTGGATCTTTGATATATCTTCCATCACGCGTCGTTATGCAGGTTATATCAAAGGGGGGCAACTATAGACACTCTAATTTGATCGCGTCCAATCTTATGTGAATCCGATGATGAAAACAGGTAGAATGGTGCCTCAGTATGATCCTTGGGAAGTGATCCAAGCTCGATATTTGAACCCAATCATAAAAAACTTTCAAACCAATGAGATTTTGTCGAACTATCAATAACTTGTTGTGCAAGTCATTCCCAAAGTTACGACCGCCATGTTCATTGTGGCGATCGTTAATAAAATCTCTTGAAAATCCTAGCTAAAAGTGGCGACCGCCACCTTCAACCTGGCAACCGCCAATAGAACCTTGTAGAACCTTTCTTAGACATGGCGATCACCACCTCCAACCTGGCGACCGCTAACTCCAAATGGCCTGACGTGTCCCAAAACGTGGTAATACCTCATTGGTTGAAGAATTCTATAAATACCGTACCCCTGGTACGTTTTTCATGACAGAATTTTAGAGCGATATTTAGTAAGAGAAGCTCTGCCGAGTTGCTGAGCAATTTCAAGCCCTGACGCCGAAGTCCTGCCGAAATATCGAGATCCGAACCTCCGACGCCTACATTGAAACCCAAGTTTGGGATCACCATCCGAGGATCGGACTATTGAAGCACATTCCCATACTTGAGGATTCCTTAGCCGTCTAGGTACTTTGCTTGGATCCCCGGTCCTTCTAGTTCCATTTTCTCTCTTTTGGAGTGATCTGGTTAAGTTCAATTTCAATTAGTGTATTTCTTTAGTTTGTAGTTTATCTTGTTTATTATTTACTTTGTCTTATATAATTTGCTTATTTTTCAGTTTGCACATTCACACTAAACACATTACCATTTCTCATCAATTAAAGTGCTAAAATATTTGATAATTCTAACTTGAAATATTGTTAATTGTAATTATCAATGTACAAACATCCATGTGAATGTAATTTTCAATACTACATTCACATTTTCTAAATAATTGTCTAGCAATTTTTTTTTCTTTTTCTTTTCTCTTAAATGTTAGTTTAATATTCTATTTATTTTTCTTCTCTTCTTCATTTGATGTAGTTTTATTTTTCCTTTTAATGTACTTTTTTTTTTCTTTTAGTATTAGTATAATTTTTTTTTTAGCACTTTAATTTCTTTTTCCTTCCTTTATTATTACCATTTCATTTTTATTTCCTTTCTCTTTTCTTTTAAATATTAGTTTAATTTTTCTTTGCTAATTTCTCATTTCCTTTTCTTTCATCTTTCTTTTAATGTTAGTTTACTATTTTTTTTCTTTTCTTTTTTAAATATTAGCTTAACCTTCCTTCCATAATTTATTTTTCTTTTATTTTTTTTATTTTTTTAAATCTAAAAAAATCATAAAAAGTGTTTTAAACTAGATTTCATCTTTAAGTGTAATTTTTTTCTCTTTTGTTCTCTTTTCTTTTTATTTTTTTTCATTTTTTTTCTTTTCATTTTCTTTTATCTCTTTTAAAAAATAAAATATAAATAATTAGATTTTTTTTTTAGCATTTTTAATCTTTTTTTATTCTTAGCATAATTTTCTTCTCTATTGTAAATAATTAGATTTTCTTTTGTTAGTATAATACTTTTATAATCTCTTTTCATTTTTGTTTAGGTTCCTTTTGTAAACTTTCTTTTAATATAGGATTTAATACATCTTTTATTTTATATTTAGTATTTCTCTTTTTTATTAAATATTTATTATGATAATGTTAACTTAGTGTATTTTGGTAATATGCATATTTTAGTTCCTTTATTTGAAATCATATTTAGGATAGTTTAGTTAGCAATCTATATTTAAATTTTAATAATTTCTAGCATGTTTTTGCTCTTTTACTTAAATCGTGATAGTTTAGTTCATTTTGATGAAATTGCATGTGAGCGTACTCCATGCATTATTTAGTTAGAAATTGCATGCCGTAGGACTTAGAATTTTTCTTTTGATACTTGTTTTATTTGGCGTTCTATATACATATGTTATGTATTTTTCATATTTAATTTTGGATGTTCTCTCTTTACCTCCATTCTCTTTATTAGCATGCATTTGAGAAATCTTATTAAAGAACAAATGATGATTAGCAGAGGCCAGCCTTTCGGTTGAACGAACAGGGTGTCTAACACCTTTTTTGATTCGTACCTTAGTCCCCGAACTATTTTTCTCTAGTTCAACCCTCTTAAGATCAGTTAGCTATTTTTATTTTTCTTGGTTTTCTCAAAAAACAAGTGGCGACTCTATTTTGAACAAAAATGAATTTTTTCAAAATTTAGTTTTTAAGGTGTTAAAATATTATTTTTTAAACATTTTTGAATTCTCTTATTTTTGAAATATTTTTCAAAAGAACCCCAAAATCCTGGCACCACACGGACAAATGTATGAGGTTACGTTATGAGATTCAGGATCTCATTGACAACAAGGTTATCCCACCACCATCTGCTGCTTTGAAGGAAAATGTTACAACCAACCCGCTGCCAAATCATGCCAAACAATCCAGGGTGAACTGCATGTATTTGGGGCAGCCAGTAGATCCTAGTCGATACATCTGTTCGGCATATCTACCACGCCTACATGTTTCAGCCATCGAGGATCATGGAAGAATGGAATGACGACACTTGAGAGGGGTATCAAATGGCGATTCAAGCCAACCACCAGGAAGAGGAAGAGCATGATGAGGAAGATTACTAGCCGTTAGATTATCCAGCACGACCATATAGATCCGGCCATGTGTTAAACGGCATCATCCTTCCTAAACATTTTGAGAAGGAGGTTTATGTTGATGACATGCAGTCCTACTGGTTGGTCTGGATAGTGTTAAAGTCATACGGAGATGAATAGATGAATTTTTGGGCCGCCCGAGAACAACAAGTAGGTTTTATTAAAGAAGATATCTGGGAAGATGTCGACAACACGTGGGCCATAGAGGACGAAGAAGAAAGAAGAGGAAGAGCGGCAAGCAGTGATTTGAATGATCTGTGGGCATTTAAAAACCCTCTATGTGTGGATGAGGTAAGGCGGACTAAGAATGCAATGCTAGGACTGCGGGATCCCAAAGAAGGAGTAGAACATCTAACCAGAAGCGGGCAACACTTCAAACCTGCTCAGCTCAAAAAGGGATAAGCAAGTGGAAAGGGAAAAGAGAAGAAACAGGAAGAAAAGGATGATGTTGTGCTGAAACAGTTGAAGAAAACCCAAGCCAACGTTAGTATATGGGGTTTATTGATGGCCTCACATCGACATAGGTAAGCAGTGCTGAAGCTCTTGAACAAAGCCAGCGTTTTAATAGATACAACTCTAAAATAACTTTTCGGGCTCATTCTGCCAGCTACAGAACCAAGGGTCATTTCCTTTTATGATAAGGATTTTTCAGTAGAAGGGATGAGCCATAACAAGCCACTGCACATCACTGTTAAATGCATGGAGAAATGGGTTCCAGTTACTCTTATTGATAACGGGTCTGCACTGAATGTCTGCCCACTCAGAACATTTGTTTGCTTAGGGCTGAAGCCAGATCATTTCACACCTAGCAACTAAAGAGTCCAGGTCTATGATAACACAAGATAGGATGTGCTTGGGTTAGTATCATTTGCAGTGTCGGTGGGACCATTGGAGATTTTGATCGAATTTTATGTGTTGGACGTACCGGCATCTTTTAACTTGTTGTTGGGAAGGTCATGGTTCCATGACCTAAATATCCAAGCTGTACCTTCCACTCTCTACCAAAAGATGAAGATGATCAAAGATGGGGCAGTATTGACTATCTATGGGGAAGATAGTATTCAAGCCCCAAGAGAAGATGGCTCAACTCTCTTGGAAGTGCAACATGGAGAAAGAGACGTATTTTGAGTGGATTTCACTATGACGAGACTTCAACCATGAAAATATTGCTAAAAGAAGAAGAGAACTACATCAACCCTCATGCCGTCACAATGATGAAGCATATGACCTACTTCCCTGGCATGGGGTTAGGACATAAGCATCAAGAAATTTCAGAATCCATTCAGGTATTGCAAGCTTCGCGACGCTTCGGTATTGGGTACAAATCGACGAAGGAAGATTTAAAATAGCCAAAATGAGGATGGAAGGGGTAAAAGGCCAAACACTCAGGAATGCTCAATGGCTACTTTGTTAAGGAAGGAGAAGACTTTTCATACTATGGCTTCTTAGAGCTGTGGATTGATGAAAAAACTAATCTGAAGCTACCAGGATTGGAAATCTTCTTCAATCACAAATTGTCAGATACAGAGGAATATGAGGTAATAGAAAAAGAAGGGAAAGTTCAAGAAGAGGATTCGATGGATAAGCTAGATGGCATTGACATGGGAGTATTATTCAGTGAGAAGATGGCTCAAATGCACATAACCGATCAGGACTGCCTAATGTTGGGCTATAGCGCACCAGCTGATTACATCAAGCTCATTGTGGATGCAGCTACAAAGGATGTGAAAAACTAGTCTGTGGAGTCTTGTAATTTGTATGTTGCATGTCCCAAGTTTAAGTCAGAGTTATGTGAGTCTGTGATAGAGAGCACATCTGTCTCTGCATCCCCCTCTGCTTTTGCTTTTGAACTTGTAATCCCTTCCCTCTTTGATGAAAAAAATGAGATTTTTGGTTACTCTGTTTTGTTTGATTTATTTCATACGCTTTTCGATGATTTTAAATTCGACGAGGATATCCCCGAAAAAATAAAATTTTTAATAAAAAGAGAAAAAATGTGCGCTCAATCAATAATTGAAGAAACTTTGTCAATAAGTTTGGGTAATGAAACTAATCCACAAATTGTACAAAATAGTTCTTCTTTATCTTTAGTTGAACGTGAGCAATTAATAATTTTATTAAAAGAATTCAAAAACGTATTTGCATGATCTTACGCGGATATGCTTGGCATTGATCCCGACATTATTCAACACCATATTCCTATGTATCTTATGCTAAATCGGTCAAACAAAAGTTGAGACGAATCCGACCAAAATGGGCTTAGAAGATCAAAGAAGAGGTCACCAAGCAAATCAACGTTGGGTTCCTGATGGTAACCAAGTATCCAAAATGGGTGGCCAATATTATTCCAATTTTAAAGAAAGATGAACGCATCCGGGTCTACATGGATTTTTGAGATCTTAACAAAGCTAGTCCAAAGGACGACTTTCCATTGCTGCACATTGACGTCTTGGTAGACAGTACGGCAAGACATGCCTTATTGTTATTCATGGATGGCTTCTCCGGGTATAACCAGATTCTAATGGACCTCAAAGACAGAGAAAAGACGATGTTCACTACACCCTGGAACACTTATTGTTATCGTGTGATGCCGTTTGGTATAAAGATTGCAAGGGCAACCTATCAGAGAGCTGCCACTACTTTGCTGCATGACATGATACATAAAGAGGTTAAAGTGTACGTGGATGATATGATAGTAAAATCTAAGGATCGAGATGGCCATATCGTAGCGTTGCGAAAATTCTTTGAAAGAATTCAAAAATACAAGATGCGGCATAACTCATAAAAGTGTGCCTTTAGAGTCACCACTGGTAAGATGCTCAGATTTATGATTACTCAACGAGGCATTGAAGTCGACCCTTTAAAGATCAAAGCAATCTTACAAATGCCTCATCCAAAGACCGAACGAGAAGTCAGGGGTTTTCTGGATAAGGTACAATTCATTAGTTGATTCATAGCTAAGCTGATAACTACCTGTGAGCCGCTCTTCCGTTTGTTGAAGAAAGGGGTTAAATTTGAATGGGATCAGAAATGCCACGATGCCTTTGAAGTCGTGCGTCACTACTTGCAAAATCTGTTAGGGTTGGTATATTAAAAATCATATTTTTAGTATTTAATTTAATTTTAATAAAAATAATTTTCTATTTTATGAGAATCTTTATGAGTAATGTATGTGTATCATTTTAATAATATGCATGGATGTTCAATATTCTGTATAGTATTTAATCCGGTGTGTAGAGTACGGCTTACACACAGAAGATCAAATTTTAGGTTCTTGCAGAATATAAGTTTTATGTTCACATTTTAGATGGAAATGGACATACCATTGGTACAACTGTGGCACAGAATTTTAGTAGGCATGTCTTGGTTATGGGGAACAGATAATAGCGTCGTCTATTGTTTCGACTCTCTGTGTTAGTACACTTTGTATGTATTGAACGGGACATTTAGGATAATTAATTTTATACTGACTATATAAATTAATTCACATCCCAATGTTATTATGAATAATACTTATACTTTTAATCCTGAAATAATTATTGATTTGCATATATTTAATATTCGTTGTTTTGATTCATTAGAGGGTGCGATCTTATATGGGTCTATATTCCTGGTGAGTTAGATAACGGTATTATTTGTATGACAAATATTAATTATTGACGAAAATCCCGTCCCGAAGATTGGGATTGTCGATATCCCCTTAAGAATGCTTATAAGTTTTGATCGGACCAAACCCTACAGGTGGATTTAATTATCCGGCGGTCAAGTAAGTTAAGCGGAAGGGCTTAAGGAATATCAAGATGCCGATTAAATTAAATTATAAGTAATTAAATTTAATTGATGGGTATCGATAATCTTAACGTGGAGAGAAATAGTAAGCATTTAATAACATGAGCTCAATGCAAGAATGTCTTGAGATTATGGGTCAGAGTGCAATTACAGTTCTTTAGTGGTGTGAACTGTAATTTCGTATTTTATGAAAATTGTAGAAACTGCTGCTAGTTTTCCATAATTACAGATACTGCTATGCGTCTTTCTTTAATTGCAAAAACCGCTGGTAGGTGTTTGTGTTTCACTGGAAGTCTAACTCATAATTACTCCCCAGGTTCCTGATGTAACCCTATATATACGCGAGTAGGCCGAGCCAGTTTGAGGTTGATCGTCATATATCAGAGAGGTCATATCTCATATATTATTATTAAGATATTATTTTTGTCTTCAAAGACTTAAATATATCGGGGTTATGTCGGTATAAGTTCTCGAAAGATCGTGGTCCACACTATATTCGAAGATCGCGTAACGGAATATAGTAGAAGATCTGACTGGAGTTTCAACTCGGAATCAAGTCGTAATTGAAGATTAAATCGACAAAAAGTATTCTTCTAAATTAACTTTGGTTGAACGGGTTTATTTTTTATCGTTCGACGTCAAAATTTTTATCTGGAGCCCATTTCGGCGTTTGTCCGTCTAGTTAATTTTTTACCGAAAATTGTTTTACAAAAACAATGATCTTTGCAGTATTATCTGCTATAAATTGGTATCAGAGCCGTTTCGTTTTTTGTTTACAGTTATCGGGCCCAGGTAGATTTAGAATTGTGCTAATTTTGTTTCGTAGGCGTTCTTATTTTGGTTTTATGATCATTATTTATTTTCATATTTGATTGAATGCGTGGATGATTTAATTTAATTTTGTTTAATCACGGGGTTGATCGTGATAGATTAAATATTTTAGATCGAATGTGAGTCTACGGGACAGAGGTTTCGATGTAAAATTTTTTATGTTTTTTAAGTTTTTAAAGTTTTTTTTCTAGTTTATTAGAAAGAAAAAATAAGAACAGGTATGGAAGAAACATCGGTGGTTGGCGGTGGCAACCGGTGGTGGTTCCGATGGTTTTTAACCGCGAATAAGTTTTCTTATTACTTTGTAATTTTTTTTTTTCTCAGCAGAATTTTTTTGGATAAAAAAAAGGGGGGGCACTGTTTCGGCATACCAACAAGCAGCGCCAAACTTGGCGCAGTCCAATTCGGCACAATAGCAAACCGCCGGTGCCAACAATCCTATTCCAAGCTTGAACCACAGCCCCAGGCGCTGAAGCGCCAAAACGCCAAATAGCAAGCAAGCCGCCGCACTATTCAATTGCTGCAGTGACTGTTTCGGTACATGAGCTTTTGTTTTCAAAAGCGAACTGTGCAATTTTCGGCCCAATCACAAGAAGCATGCAGCGACCCAATTGGTGCAATTCTAAGCTGGTGCAAACAGCGGCAAAGTGGATTCCAAACACTGGGCGCAATTTCTGAAACAGCATGGTGCAGCGCACTACTGCACCAAAGTTGTTCTCAATCGCAGCAGCCGATCTCAGCAGCGCAATCTGAAGCAAAAAGCCGCCGGTATCTTTTTTAACACAGGCAGAATTTTTGTGATTGAAAAAGCTGTTTTCCAAACTGCAGCAGTAATTTCGGCGCTATTCCAGCAGAACCGATTTTATCCAAAACAGCAGTTTTTTTTTAATTGGAAGCAAAGTCCCAGTAATTTTTTATCCACACAAAACAGCAGCGTGAGGGATTGAGATGGTTTCAACTGGTATAATCCAATCCAAAAATAGTTTCGGCGCCATCAAGACTGTTTCGATTGACTTGATTGATCGAGGAATTCTAATGCAACCGAAAAAACTGAAATTATGCAGTAACTGAAAAACTAAAAACCTATCTTAAACAGGATATTGAAACTCTTTAGAGTTTCAGATAGATCATAAAATCAAGATTTATATTTATATTGCATTTAATTTTTTATTAACTGCGTGGATGAGATATATATTGATTTTATTTATCCTGTTAATTTAATTAATTCAAAAAATTTAGTTTTAATTAAAATATTTTGTAATGAAAAATAAAAGTAATTTTTTTTAATTAATTAATTTTAATTACATAAAAAAACTTTAAATATTTTATTTTTTACAAAATATCACGTTTAAAGATGATTTTTAAAAAAAATTAGATATCTTGAAAAAATGTAGGAATTAATTCTGAATTTTGAATTAATTAAATAAAAAAATATTTACTCGAAATAAATTATTATTTTTTGAAAAATATGAAATAGAAAATAAAATAAATAAATGCCTTTAATCACTACTTTTGCTGAAAAGCTGGAGGAAAAACTGTGTGTTTATTAAATTTTATTTGTTATGCATTTAAACAGGAAAAGATGGTTTGATAAACCAAAATCTTTAGAATCGTATACACGGAAATATGTTTTATTATTTTATACCGTGTGACTTTCGAAAGATGGTTTAATAAACCAAAAATCTTTAAAATTGTGTACACAGAAAGATATTTAATTCTTTCAGATCGTGCGACTTTCGAAATTAATAAATTTATTTTAATTAAACGGATTTTTATAACCCTAAAAAATATTTTAAAAATCTAAGTTGGAGAAGGAATTTATTAACAGATAAATCTCGCGGTCTCCATTACCAATTTATAGGCGATGCAATTAAACTCTGCGTGTCGGCAGTAACGCCTTCCTCTCCAACGGACAGATGAATTGCAGTATCGCCAGTACAAACCTCATTTAGAGATAATTCTGAATAATTGTTAGTGTGGATCACTTCTACAACTGAAGAGTTCAATGCGAAGTGATTAATTTGGGATTAGGTGATGGTTAACACTTAGCTGTATATAATAGTATGCTCTCCAATTGAGTTATTGCTATTATATACTGGATCGAAACTATGTCAGCTATTTAATTTTTCTTGGCATGGTCAGTTACCTAGATAGTAAAATTAAAAGAAATTGACCTGTCTGGTCTTATGATAGATAGTAGACGTCCACCCAACGTGGCATGCTATTCACAGGTTACGAGGCTGCTGGCGAAGTAATTTTAAAATGGTAGAGAGAACCAAATTAAAATAAAATTAAAGTTTTGCTCACATAATTAATAGTTTTTTAATTATGTGATTCTCAGAATTAAAATAGATTTCAACCCACTCGCTTCAATACTCAAAGAAAACAAACTTACAAGACCAAATTTTGTTAACTGAAAATGTAACTTGGATATAGCTTTAACTACAAATGGTATTCCTTCAATACTAGAAAATGTGTCTGTTTCAGAAAAAGATTGTTTCTTGGGGCCAAAAGGCATAAAGAAGAAAAAGGTTAAGAAACAGGAATACACAATTTCTAGGGTAGTTAGTGGGCCACGGACTGGTGTGAAAAAGCCGAAAAGCAAATGTTTTCACTGCAACTAGACCTAGCACTGGAAAAGCTATGTCCAGTATTTCTCAGAAGCCAGAACAAATAGGGTAATTTTTGTTCACTGGTTGTGGAAATATGTTTAGCGGTGTTATCTACCGGTACCTGGTGTGTAGATACGGGAGCTACTAATCATGTCTGCAATTCATTGCAGAGGTTCTAGAAAACCCGACAACTTAGTGATTAAGTGGTTTACCTGCATATGGGTAATAACACAAACGTAACAGCAGTTGCAGTAGGAGATGTCACTCTCAGTTTTGGTAGAGATTGGGTTTTAATATTGAGAGATTGTCTTTATGTACCTGCCATTAGAAGGAACTTAGTTTCCATTTCTGAATTGGCTAAAGACGGATATTTGGTTTATTTTAATAACTTTGTGATTATTAAGGATAATAAATGGGTTATCTGTTCTGGTACATTGGTGGATAATCTTTATATTATTACTCCAATCTCTCCTACACTATAACTAACTGAAACGAATAATACATCAATATTACCATATAAGAGAAAGTTTTCTTCTTTAATGAACTAAACGTTTCTTTGGCACTTACGCTAAGGTCATATTAATCTAAAAAGGATAAACAGACTGGTAGTAGATGGACCTTTGAGTTCATTGGAAGTGGAGGCACTTCCAGTCTATGAATCTTGCTTAGAGGGTAAGATAACCAAGAGGCCCTTTTCGGCCAAAGACTATAGAGTTAAAGAACCGTTTGAGCTGGTTCATTCTGATGTGTGTGGTCCTATGACAATTCAGGCTAGAGGTGGCTTTAAGTACTTTGTCAGTTTTATTGATGACTACTCAATGTATGGATACATTTACTTGATGCACCGTAAGTCTGAATATTTTGAGAAATTCAAAAAAATTAAGGCGGAGGCAGAGAAGCGTCTCGGTAAAAGTATCAAATCATTACGATCCGACTGTGGTTGAGAATACCTCTTTGGAGAGTTTAAGGACTACTTATCATCTGAGGGGATTACATCCCAGTTGACTGCACCTGGCACTCCACAACAGAATGGTGTAGCAGAAAGAAGGAATATGAATCTTATGAAAATGGTAAGGTCAATGATGAGTTATTCAGTTTTATCAGATTCGTTTTGGGGACTCGCTTTAGAGACAGCGGCTTACATTTTGAACTTGGTACCTTCTAAGTCAGTACCTTCTACTCCCGCAGAATTGTGGACCGAACGTAAGCCTAGTCTGAAACACATTCAGATTTGGGAGTGTGCTGCACATGTGCTGAAAGAGAACGCGGGTAAGTTAGAACCGAGGACAGAAGTCTGTTTCTTTGTGGGGTATCCCAAGAAAATGAAAGGTGGTCTATTTTATAATCCTAAGGATTAGAAGGTTATTGTTAACACCAATGCCTGATTTTTGAAAGATGATTATATTATGGATCACATGCCTAAAAGCAAAATTGTTTTGAAAGAACTGAGAGAAAATACCAGTAGAACGGAAGAGGAACCACAAGTCACTGATATTCCATTACCTAGTTGAAGTGAGAGGATTATCGGGACATGTGAAAATCAAGAATATGGTGTTGATGCACAGGGTTCAGATTTTACACAGCGTGTTACTACTAGTACACAGACACAGGTAGTGCCTCGTCATAGTGGGAGGATTATTCATCAACCTGACCGGTATATGTTCTTGGGAGAGTCTTTTGATAGGATCCCGACAGAACTGGATACCGAGCCCTGTAACTACAATGAAGCACTACATGAAAAAGATACAGATCTTTAGCAAAGGGCTATGAATTTAGAGATGGAATCTATATATTCTAATCAGGTCTGGAAACTTATAAAACCACTCGAAGGGATAAAATTCATTGGATGCAAGTGGATCTTCAAGAGGATGAGAGGAGCAGACAGGAAGGTTGAAACCTTCAAAACTAGGTTTGTTGCTAAAAGGTTCACTCAGAAAGAAGGGATCGATTATGAGAAAAAAATTTTGCTGGTAGCCATACTTAAGTCTATCCAGATTCTCTTATCTATGCCACACATTTCGACTACGTAATCTGGAAAATGGACGTCAAGACAGCTTTCTTTAACGGAAGTCTTGACGAGTGTATCTATATGATATAACCAGACGGATTCATTACAAAGGGCTAGGAGCACATGTTGTGCAAGCTTAAAAAATTTATTTATGAATTTAAGCAGGCATCGAGGTCTTGAACACTTAGTTTGATCAAGCTATAAAATCTAATGATTTTAATCAAAGTTCGGATGAGTCCTGTGTGTACAAGAAGCATGACGGAAGCGTGGTGATATTTCTAGTACTTTATGTAGATGATATCTTGCTCATCGAAAATAATATTGGGGCATTATCTACGGTTAAAGTATGGTTACCTGGGAAATTCGATATGAAGGACTTGCGAGAAGTCAGTCACATCCTTGGGATCAAGCTTGTGCGAGATCGAAAACAAAAGATGTTGGGCTTATCACAAGTTAAGTATATCGATGATATCCTTGCTCGTTTTAGCATGCAGGATTCCAAGAAATATGCAGGATTCCAAGAAAGGGTTTCTCCCTTTCTGGCGTGTAATCACTCTATCCAAGGATTAGTGTCCTAGGACACTTGATGAGATAGAGAAGTTGAAGGCGGTTCCTTATGCTTCGACAGTAGAAAGCCTCATATATGCTATGCTTTGCACTAGATCCGACTTCTACTTTGCCGTTGGCATGGTTTGAGATATCTGTCTAATCCACGACAGTAGTATTGGACTGCGGTAAAGAATATATAATCAAGTACTTAAAAATGACTAAGAATTATATGTTAGTTTAGCAGACAGATGGTCTAGTACCTTTTTTAGAACACATACTCAAATTTCCAGTCAGACATATAGCTTACATCAAAAAACAACCTTGCAGATCCTTTACAAAAAAATTACCGGTTAAGACTTTTGATAGTCATGTAGAGAGCATGGGGGTCAGATGTATAGCAGCATGGTTTTGAGTATAAGTGGGAGATTGTTAGGGTTGATATACTGAAAACCATGTTTTTAGTATTTAATAAAATTAATTTTTCATTTTATGAGAATCTTTATGAGCAATGTATGCATAGCATTTCTTTGTTATGCATAGATGTCCAATATTCTGTATAGTATTTAATCTAGCGTGTAGAGTACGGCTTATACGCAGAAGACCAAATTTTATGTTTTTACAGAATATAAGTTTTATGTTCACAGTTTAGATGAAAATGGGCATATCATCGGTATGATTGTGGCACAAAATTTTAGTTGACCTGTCTTGATTACGAGAAACAGATAATAGTATCGTCTATTGTTCTGACTCTCTGTGTCAGTACACTTTGTGTGTATTGAACGGGACATTTGGAATAATTAATTTAGTACTAACTGCTGACTATATAAATTAATTCACAGCACAAGATTATTATGAATAGTGCTTATCATCTTAATCTTGAAATAATTATTAATTTGCATATATTTAATATTCGTTATTTTGATTCATTAGAGGGCGCGATCTTATGTGGGTCTATATTCCCGGTGAGTTGGATAACGATATTATTTATATAAAAAATATTAATTATTGACATAATCCACGTCCCGAAGATCGGGATGGACGATACTCCCTTAAGAATGCTTATAAGTTTTGACCGGACAAACCCTGCAGGTGAATTTAATTATCCTACGATCAAATAAATTAAGCAGAAGAGTTTAAGGAATATCAAGATACTAATTAAATTAAATTATCAGTAATTAAAATTAATTGGCGGGTATCGAGAATCTTAACGTTGGGAGAAATGGTAACCATTTAATAACTAGAGCTCAATGCAAGAACGTCTTGAGATTATGGGTCAGAGTGCAATTACAGTTCTTTAGTGGTGTGAACTGAATTCGGTGTTTTATGAAAATTGTAGAAATCGCTACTGATTTTCCATAATTACAGATACCACTATGCGTCTTTCTTTAATTGCAGAAACCGCTGGTTGGTGTTTGTGTTCCACACGAAGTCTAACTCATAATTACTCCCCAGGTCCCTGCTGTAGCCCTATATATACGCGGGTAGACTGAACCAGTTTGAGATTGATCATCATATATCAGATAGTTCATATCTCATATATCATTATTGAGATATTATTTTTGTCTTTCAAAAACTTAAATATATCGGGGTTCTGCCGGTATAATTTTTCGGAGGATCGTAGCCCACATTACGTTCGAGGATCGCGTAAGAAAATACAGTAGAAGATCTGACTAGAGGTTCAACTCATAATCAAGTCGTAGTTAAAAATTAAATCGACAAAAGGTATTCTTCTAAATTAACTTTGGTTCTACGGGTTTATTTTTTATCGTTCGACGTCAAAAATTTTATTTGGAACCCGTTTCGGCATTTGCAGATCTAGTTAATTTTTTATCAAAAATTATTTTATAAAAATAATAATCTTTGCAGTATTACCTCCTACAGAATAGCCCACGAGGCCACAGAGCACGGGAGAGATTCGAAATCCTAACTCGGCTCGAAAACCCTAAGTTTGACTCCAAAACCCTAAAAAGGTTCAAAACTCATGCAACAAAAACTTAACACCCAGAGAATCTCCCAACATTCTAAATTAAGTTATTATTATGAAATAATGAATTAAAAATAAAAAAATTCTCATAATAAGGATATAATGATCATTTTGCCCCCAATACACCAAAAAGTCTTAAAAATTTAAATTTTGACACATGGACGCCCTAAATCAAGGATTTAAATACAATTAAGTAGCAAAAGATAAGATAACATCCAAAATGACAAGAAAAAAAACCTCTTAGTGGCCGGCCACCTTAGGAGTTATGCCAAAAAATAGCTTTTTGCTTTTTTTTAAAGCTTAAAAAGATGAAAAAAGTATCAAATAAAGCATTATGATGATCCAACACTTGTTGAATAAGTAATATACTTAATAATATGGTATTTTAGGTTTGAAAAAGCAAACAAATCATTATTGAAGTTCGTTCATACTAAAATAAGTTTAAAAGCTATATTTTTTCAAGCTAACTTAATTTGACTTTAAAGACTACATCTATTTAATAAATTACTATAGAAATTATAATAATTCATGAGAATACTAAAATTATCATAAACATACTAAAATAATAAGTTTTACTAGGAAAATCCACCAAAAACATATATCAAATTAATTTTTAAAGTATTTTCTTGCACAAAATGGTAGACAAACCGAGATAAAACGCCAAGATTGATGTGAGATCAAATTTTTGTCTCCCAAACTGACCCCCAACCAAATTCCCTACCACCAAATCCGATATATATCTCTCAATGCTTGCACCATGTCTTGTCACCCATGTGAAATGAATGAAAAAAAGGACTTAAAGTAATCATGGTGTTCCCTAAACTTTTTCTACATAAACTAAGCCAAACACCCTCTTTTCCCTCCATAAAATTCGGCCAAGAGAGGGAGAAAAACTAGATTCAAAGTGTTCTTGAAGTCTTTAGGTGAGTTGAGAGAAGAAAGAAAAAGGAAGGATTCAAGGAGGAAAGGTCTTTGGAGACCATAGTTTCAAAGGCCAAGTTTTACTAGTTTTTCACCATCCTTTAAGCCCTCAAATAAGTAAGTAAAACCTCTAAATTTTATATCTAATATCACCCAAAAAATACCTAAACTCATCTCTTTAAACACTTCAAAAATCAAGTACCGAAAACAAACCGAAAAGGTATTGTAGTTGAGAAATAAGGGCTGTTATGTTTTTAAATGATATGAGATGTGGTTTTGTGTTGTTATTTTTGAGTTTGATGACTTCAAAGTGTTTTGGAACTTTGGTATTCATGTCTAAAACACAACCATGTAAAGAAATGGGACAAAACCTTGACATATCATAAGTAGGAGACTTGAACATATAAGGACCTAATGTTTTAGAACTTCAATGTTTATGTCCTAATCTTTGGAACTCCATCACTCAATGTAGAAATTTGATCTAAGTATATTCTTTATGTCCAAGTTTAGCTTTTTATGTTATCTTTCATCTAAAGTTGGTTTCAACTCAATTGAGTAAGTAAAACTCGAGATATTGCCTTTCTACCAAAGTGTGTCGTTTTCAGACCAGTCGACAATAGCAACCTAAAAACCCTAGTTTACAATGGGATCTGAACTTTGAAAATACATAAGAGTTGTAGATAACATGTATTTATTACTACTCACCAAAAATGAGCCCAAAATATTGAGGTTTGATAAGTCAACACCGCTTTGAAACCCTCTGCAGTGGTTTAGCCATTAAAAGACACTTCTGTCACATATTTTTATATAGCCAAAAAGTCCTATTTTTAGTGGCCTACTCCAACAGTGGTCTACATAAACATTATTTGCAATATATTGAACTACTTTTCGTACAAAAATCAGACCTAGATGCTTCGGGAAAGTCCATCAAACCTGTTTCAAACTGTCTGTTAAAATCGGTTCTGGTATGAGTTTTGACTACTGACAGAACCTATTTTACAAAATAGCTTATATCTTCAATTTCTTTCAAACAACTACCCCTAGCACCCTTCATGTAACTTGTAGGGGACATGTTTATGTAGCACATATCCAAATGTGGGCTTATTTGGACTTTATTTGATACCCCAAAATCGAGACCAATACAGGCATATTTTCTACAAAATTTTGAGAAAAATGCTGAACCATTTTTTCTTAGAATGCTTTATTTACTCTTTTTCCTTAAGTTTTGGCCTTAGTGTTAAACATAAGAGTTTTAAGAAATATTTTTTTATCTAAATGATGTTTAAAAATCAGAACTTGATTCGAAGTTTAGATGCCCAAAAACCCTACGACCCTTTAAATTCAGTACTTGAACTTGGCCTTTAAAGTTGCTATGTGTATGTTTGAGTACCCTTTGTTGTGAGACCCGAGCTTTATATAATGATTGATTTGAATTAGTTGATTAGTATTTTTAAGCGAATGTACGATGATTAGAACTCATGCCATCAAGTTTGAATTATATCCTGAGAATTAAACTTGCGCCTCACATAGTTGTACTTATGCTTAGCGAGTTGTCTCATGAACTTTGCCATACTAGTTGATTCCATACTATAGAAATGTTTTGGATGAGTTATTGTCCTTCTTGGTTCTAAGTTTAGGGCGTCTTTGGTTGCTAGTTTTGAAAATATTTTGAAATGTATTTTCTTTGTACACCCTGGGTGCATTCCCTGTGTTACAGATTTGGTTTATACACCCTAGGTGTGTCCCCGGTGTTTGAAATGGATTATTATAGATATTGTTGGCCACTATGGGTTTGTCGCTAGCATTCTGGTTTTGATGGCATAGACTTTAGGTTAACATCGGCGGAGGCATCACGAATCTTAAGGTGTGACAAACCACTTATTATATGATTGCTTAATTGATTATTGAATTTTGTTGGCCTGGAGGATGGAGCGAACCCCATGCAGTTTTCATTGAGTAAAATAGCTGTGGCATGAAGCCCGGCGATACATTTACTATGTCAAGATCATAGTTTTTGAAAACGATTTTCGATAAAAAATTAACTGGACCGGCAAACGCCGAAACGGCTCCAGATAAAATTTTTGACGTCGAACGATCAAAAATAAACCCATATAACCAAAGTTAATTTAGAAAAATACTTTTTATCGATCTAACTTTAACTACGACTTGATTTCGAGTTGAAATTTTAGTCAGATCTTCTACTGTATTTCCTTATGCGATCCTCGAATGTAGTATGGGGTACGATCCTCCGAGAACTCGTATCGATAGAACTCCAATATATTTAAGTCTTGAAAGACAAAAATAATATTATAATAATAATGATATAAATCATCAAAAATTGGTTCATCCTACCCGCATATATATAGTGCTACAGCAGGGGCCTGGGGAGTAATTATGAGTTACACTTCTAGTGGAACACAGACACCTACTAGAGGTTTCTGCAATTATGGAAAGACATGCAGTGGTTTATGCAATTTTCATAAAATACAGAATTACAGTTCACACCACTAAAGAACAATAATTGTACTCTGACCCATAATCTGAAGACCTTTTTGCATTGAGCTCCTGTTGTTAAATGCTTACCATTTCTCCCCACGTTAAGATTTTCAATACCCACCAATTAAATTTAATTACTGACAATTTAATTTAATCGACATCTTCATATTTCTTAAGCCCTTCCGCTTAACTTATTTGACTGCTGGATAATCAAATCCATCTGTAGGGTTTGACCTGGTCAAAACTTATAAGCATCCTTAAGAGGGTATCGTCAATTCCGTTCATTCGAGACGTGAATTCTGTTAATTATTATTATTTACCATATAAATAATACCGCTATCCAACTCTTCGGGAATATAGACCCATATAACATCGCACCCTCTAATGAATCAAAACAATGAATATTAAATATATGCAAATCAGTAATTATTTTAGGATTAAGATGATAAGCACTATTCATAATAACCTTGGGGTATGAATTAATTTATATAGTTAGTACAAAATTAATTACTCCAAATGTCCCGTTCAATATACACAAAATGTACTAGCACTGAGAGTAGGAATAATAGACGAGACTATTATCTGTTTCCCGTAACCAAGATAGGCTTACTAAAACTCTATACTACAGTCGTATCGATGGTATATCCATTTCCATCTAAACTGTGAACATAAAACTTATATTCTGTAAGAACCTAAAATCTGATCTTCTGTGTGCAAGCCGTACTCTATACACCAGATTATATACTATACAGAATATTGGACATTCATGCATAATATTAAAAATGATACACATACATTGCTCATAAAGATTCCCATAAAATGAAAAATTAATTTTATTAAAATAAAATTAAATATTAAAAATATAATTTTTAGTATACTAACCCTAGCAATCTCCCACTTGTACTCAAAACCATGCTGCCATATATCTGAATCTCATGCCCTCTACATGACTATTAAAAGTCTTAGTCGGCAAGCTCATTGTAAAAGGAACTGCAAGGTTGTCTTCTGATGCAATCTTGGTCACAACAACATCACCTCTTTGTACAATTTCTCGTATCAAGTGATACTTATGCTCAATGTGCTTGCCTTTCTTATAGATCCTTGCTCATTCGAGTTTGCAGCCGCTTCGCCATTATCACAGTAAAGTGTAATAGCCGACTGAACTTAAGGTACCACCTCTAGATCTATTAGGAAGTTCTTGTGCCAAATGACCTCCTTGACTTCTTCAGATGCAGCCACATACTCGGCCTCCATGGTGGAATCAGGAATGCAAGACTGATTGATACTCCTTCAACTTATAGCTCCACCACCTAAGGTAAACACATATCCTGAGATAGACTTACGAGAATCCCTGTCTGACTAGAAATCTGAGTCTGTGTATCCCAAAGGTACTAGACTGTCTACCTAGTAAACCAACATATAATGCTTGGTCCTTTTTAGGTACTTGATTATATTCTTTACCGCAGTCCAATGCTCCTGCCCTAGGTTAGACTAATATCTGCTAACCATGCCAACGGTTAAGCAGATATTGGGTCTAGTGCAAAACATAGCATACATGGGGCTTCCTACTACCGAAGCATAAGGAGCCGCCTTCATCTTCTCTATCTCATCAGGTGTCTTAGGACACTGATCATTGGATAAAGTGATTCTATGCCTGAAAGGGAGAAATCCTTTCTTGAAATCTTGCATGCTAAAAGGAGTAAGGATATCATCGATATACTTTGCTTGTGATAAGCCCAACATCCTTTGTTTCTGATCTCGCACAAGCTTGATCCTAAGGATGTGACTGGCTTCTCCCAACTCCTTTATATCAAATTGTCCAGATAATCATACTTTAACCGTAGATAATACCCCTACATCGTTTTCGATGAGCAAGATATTGTACACACAAGACTCATCTGGACTTTGATCAAAACATAAGACTTTATAGCTTGATCAAACCGAGTGTTCCAAGACCTCGATGCCTGCTTAAGTTCATAAATTGATCTCTTAAGCTTTGCACAACATGTGCTCATGGCCCTTTATAATGAATCCGTCTGGTTGTATCATATTGATACACTTGTCAAGATTTTTACTAAGGAAAGCTGTCTTGATGTCCATTTTCCAGATTTCGTAATCGAAATGTGCGGCAATGGATAAGAGAATTTGAATAGACTTAAGTATGGCTACCGGCGAAAAGGTTTTCTTATAGTCGATCCCTTCTTTCTGAGTAAACCCTTTAGCAACAAGCATAGTTTTGAAGGTTTCAACCTTTTCATCTACTCCTCTCTTTCTCTTATAGATCTACTTGTATCCAATGGGTTGTATCCCTTCGGGTGGTTCTACAAGTTCCCAGACCTAATTGGAATACATAGATTCCATCTCTGAATTCATAGTCCTTTGCCAAAGATCTACATCTTTATCTTGTAGTGCTTCATTACAGTTACAGGGCTTGGTATCTAATTCTACCAGAATCATGTCAAAAGACTCTCCCAAAAACATATACCGGTCTGGTTTATGAGCACCCTCTCACTACGACGAGGTACTACATGTGTTTGTGTACTAGAAGCAACAGGCTGTGCAGAATCTAAACCCTATGCATCAGCATCCTATTCTTGATTTGCACCTGTCCCGATAATCCTCCCATTACGATGAGATAATAGAATGTCAGTGACTTGTGGTTCCTCTTTCGTTCTACTGGTATTTTCTCTCTGTTCTTTCAGAATAATTTTTCTATTGGGCCTGCGATCCATAATATAATCCTCTTCCAAAATAGGGTATTTGTGATAACAATGACCTTATGATTCTTAGGATTATAAAATAGATCACCCTTCGTTCCCTTGTGATACCCTCCAAAGAAACAGACTTCTGTCCTTGGTTCTAACTTACCTGCATTCCCTTTCAGCATATGTGTTGGGCACCCCCAAATCTGAATGTGTTTCAGACTAGGCTTATGCTCGGTCTACAATTCTATGGGAGTAGAAGGTACTGACTTAGAAGGTACCATGTTCAGAATGTAAGCTGCTATCTCTAAAGCGAGTTCCCAAAACGAATGTGATAAACCTGAATAACTTATCATTGACCTTACCATCTCCATAAGAGTTCTATTCCTTCTTTCTGCTACACCATTATGCTGTGGAGTGCCAGGTGCAGTCAACTAGGATGTAATCCCCTCTGATGACAAGTAGTCCTTAAACTCTTCAAAGAGGTATTTTCCACCACAGTCGGATCGTAGTGATTTGATACTTTTACCCATACGCTTCTCCGCCTCCGCCTTGAATTCTTTGATTTTTCAAAGCATTCAGACTTACGGTACATCAGGTAAATGTATTCATACCTTGAGTAGTCATCAATGAAACTGACGAAGTATTCAAAGCCACCTCTAGCCCGGATTGTCATAGGACCACATACATCAGAATGAACCAGTTCCAACGGTTCTTTAGCTCTATAGCCTTTGGCCGAAAAGGGTCTCTTGGTCATCTTATCCTCTAAGCAAGATTCAAACACTATAAGTGCCTCCACTTCCAATGAACTCAAAGGTACATCTTATACCAGTCAGTTTATCATTTTTAGATTAATATGACCCAAGCATAAGTGCCAAAGAAATGTTTGGTTCGTTAAAGAAAAAACTTTCTCTTATATGGTAATATAGATGTATTGTTTGTTTCAGTTAGTTGTAGTGTACGAGAGATTAGAGTAATAATATAAAGATTATCCACCAATGTACTAGAACAGATAACCCATTTTCTTATCCTTTATAACCACAGAGTTATTAAAATAAACCAAATATCCGTCTTTAGCCAATCCAGAAACGAAAATTAAGCTCCTTATAATGGCAGTTACATAAAGACAATCTCTCAATATTATAACCCGATCTCTACCAAAACTGAGAGTGACATATCCTACTGCAACAGCTGTTACCTTTTATTATTGTCCATATGTAGGTAAATTTCCCCATCATTAAGTTGTCGAGTTTTCTGGAACTCCTACAATGAATTACAGACATGATTAGTGGCTCCCGTATCTACACACTAGGTACCGATAGATAACACCGCTAAATACATTTCCACAACTAATGAACATAAATTACCCTGTTTGTTATGGCTTCTGAGAAATACTAGACATAGCTTTTTCCAGTGCTGGGTCTGGTTGTAGTGAAAACATCTGCCTTTCGGCTTTTTCACACCAGTCCGTGGCCCACAAAATACCCTGGAAATCATGTCTCCTTGTTTCTGAACCTTTTCCTTCTTCATACCTTTCGGCCCAAATGAATAACCTTTTTTCAGAAACAAACACATTTTCTAGTATTGAAGGAATACCATTTGTAGTTAAAGCTATATCTATGTTACATTTTCAGTCAACAAAATTTGGTCCCGTAAGTTTGTTTTCTTTGAGTATTGAAGCGAGTGGGTTGAAATCTATTTTATTCTTGAGAATCACATAATTTAAAAAAACGTTAATTATGATAAGCAAAACTTTGAATTCATTTTAATTTGGTTCTCTCTACCATTTTAAAATTAATTCGTCAGTAGCCTGGTAACCTGTAAATAGCATGCCACGTTAGGTGAACGTCTACTATCCATCATAAGACCTGACAGTCTAATTCTTTTTAATTTTACTATCTAGACAAATTACCATACCAAGTAAAAATTAAATAGCTGACATAATTTCGATCTAGTATATAATAGCAGTGACTCAGTTAGAGAGGATACTATTATATACAGCTAAGTGTTAACTATCACATAATATCAAATTAATCACTTCGCAATGAACCATTCAGTTGAAGAAGTGATTCACACTAACAATTATCCAGAATTATCCCTAAAGAAGGTTTGTACTGGCGATACCGCAATTAATCTGTCCGTTGGGAAGGAAAGCCTTACTGCCGACACGTAGGGTTTAATTGCATCGTCTACAAACTGGTGATGGAGATCGCGGAATTTATCTGCGAATAAATTTTCTCTCCCATTTAGATTTTTAAAACTTTTTTAGGGTTATAAAAATTTGTTTAATTAAAATAAATTTATTAATTTCGAAAGCCACACGATCTTAAAGAATCAAACATATTTCTGAGTACACGATTCCAAAGATTTTGGTTTATCAAACCATCTTTTTGTGTTTAAATACGTAACAAATAAAATTTAATAAATACACAATTTTTCCTTTAGCTTTTCAGCTAAGGTAGTGATTAAATGTATTTATTTATTTTATTTTTCGTTCTATATTTTTTGAAAAAATAATAGTTTATTTCGATTAAATATTTTTTATTTAATTAATTTAAAATTCAGAATTAATTCTCACGTTTTTTCAAGATATCTGATTTAAAAAAATCATCTTAAATGTAATATTTTGTAAAAAATAAAATATCTAATATTTTTCCATTTAATTAATTAATTAATTAAAATTTTTATTTTTATTTTTTATTACAAAATATTTTAATTAAAACTAAATATACGAATTAATTAAATTAATATGATAAATAAAACAGATATTTACCATCCACGCAGTTAATAAAAAAATTTAAATGCAAGATAAATCTATATCCCCGTTTTATGATCAGATTAAAACTCAAAAGAGTTTCAGTCTCCTGTTAAGAGATAAGCTTCCAATATCCTGTTTGTTTCATGATTCCTGTGTCCAAGTAGCATAAGAGGACCGTTGCTATTTATTTTGAAAACACATTGAAGCAATCCGGCGCCACTTGGAAAAACTGCACTGCTCCAAACAGCCTTGGGTAAGCGCTGGACTGGATTGGTGGAAGGAAACCGCAGCTTTTTCTTTTGTTTGGAAACCGACGGATTTGCTTTGAAACAGCCGCCTGCTGTGGCTGTTCTGTTATTGGCTGAAACAGCCGGCTGTTCTTGTTATGGGAATTTGCACCAAACAGGTTTTGCTTCAGTTTTTGCGCCTGAAATAGCGCTGTGTTTGGCGCCAGAAAAACAGCACCTGCTGTTAGCATGCAAAAACCGGCCTTTTGATGCTTGGAAACTGCACCTGTTATGCTCGAAAAATCGCTATGTATGTGCGCCTGGTGATTGTGCCGCTTTGGAAAACACACAGCAGCGTTGTGCTTGTTTGGAATTAATAGCGCCGCCCCTCTTTTTTTTTTAAAACAATGCCGGAAATCTCTTTTCCCTCTTTTTCTTTTTCTTCTTTAAACATCAAAACAGTGCTGAACTGCTTGGGAACCGGCTTTTCTTTCTCTTTCTTTTTTCTTTTCTTCTTTTATCCAAAAAAAAAAAACTGGAAAAAGATATTGCAAAGCAATAAAAAAAAACTGGTTGCCGCCGCCAACCACCGCCAGTTACTGCCACCTTCGATCTTCCATACCTATTCTTATTATTATTTTTTCTTTTTAATAAATAAAAAAAAAAACTAAAGGAACATAAAATTTTTACATCAAACTTATGTTCCGTAGGCTCAAATTCGATCTAAAAAATTAACTTATCACGGTCAATTCCCGTGATTAAAAAAATTAAATTCAATCATCATCCATGCATTCAATCAAACATGAAAATAAATAATGATCATAAAACTAGGATTTGAACACATGCTAAACAAAGTTAGCAAAAGTTCTAAATCTACCCAGCCCCGATAACCGTAAAAAAAAAATAAAATGGCTCTGATACCAATTTGTTGGAGGCAATACTGCCAAGATTATAGTTTTTGAAAATAATTTTTGGTAAAAAACTAACTAGATGGACAAATGCTGAAACAGGCTCCAGATAAAACTTTTGACGTCGAACGATCAAAAATAAACCCGTGCAACAAAAGTTAATTTAGAAGAACTCGTATTCCGAGTTGAAGTTCCAGTAAGATCTTTTACTGTATTTTCTTACGTGATCCTCGAACGTAGTGTGAGTTAGGATCCTTCGAGAACTCTTATCGGCAGAACCCCGTTACATTTAAGTCTTGAAAGACAAAAATAATATCATAATAATAATGATATAAATCATCAAAAATTGATTCAGCCTACCCGCATATATATAGGGCTACAACAGGAACCTATAGAGTAATTATGAATTGGACTTCCAGTAGAACATAGACACCTACTAGAGGTTTATGCAATTATGGAAAGACGTGCAGCGATTTCTGCAATTTTCACAAAATACTGAATTACAGTTCACACCACTAAAGAACAATAATTGCACCCTGACCCATAATCTGAAGACCTTTTTGCATTGAGCCCCTGTTATTAAATGCTTACCATTTCTCCCTACGTTAAGATTTTCGATACTCGCCAATTAAATTTAATTACAGAAAATTTAATTTAATCGACATGTTGATATTTCTTAAGCGCTTCTTCTTAACTTATTTGACCGCCGAATAATCAAATCCACCTGTAGGATTTGGCCCGATCAAAACTTATAAGCATTCTTAAGGGGGTATCGTCAATCCCGATCATCCGGGACGTGAATTCCGTCAATAATTAATATTTACTATATAAATAATACTGTTATCCAACTCACCGGGAATATAGACCCATATAAGATCGCACCTTCTAATGAATCAAAACAACGAATATTAAGTATATGCAAATCAATAATTATTTCAAGATTAAGAAGATAAGCACTATTCATAATAACCTTGTGGTATGAATTAATTTATATAGTCAGTACAAAATTAATTACCCCAAATGTCCCATTCAATACACACAAAGTGTACTAGTACAGAGAGTAGGAACAATAGACGAGATTATTATCAGTTCCCCGTAACAAAGACAGGCCTACTAAAATTCTGTGCTACAGTCGTACCGATGGTATGCCCATTTCCATCTAAACTGTGAGCATACAACTTATATTCTGCAAGAACCTAAAATCTTATTTTCTGTGTACAAATCGTACTCTACACACCACATTAAATACTATACAAAATATCGAACATCCATGCATAACATTAAAAATGATACACATATATTACCCATAAAAATTCTCATAAAATAAAAAATTAATTTTATTAAAATAAAATTAAATACTAAAAACATGGTTTTCAGTATACGAACCTTAACATACTATTTGCCGCAAGGCGCGATGATAGCTTTGGTGATCAATGACTCGTAAAAATCTACTCAGGTAATTCCCAGCGCGATGATCTGGGTGTATGTCGGCATGGGCTTCTGCCTTGCACACACGGCATCTCATACGCATGTTTATTGACTTAGCTGGTACCCTGTTATAAATTTATGTATCTCCTTGACTTTAAAGTGTGCTTAAGTGTTATTTGGCTTGCGTTGTGGTAAAATTTGTGCCGTGAGATTGGTTAGAAGGTTTAGAGTATTTTTATACTAGACTTTGGCTCATGGCATTCGTGCCACAAGTGAGGAGGAGTACTTAGAGGAAGTCGTCCCAGAGGAAGAAGAAGAATTCGAAGAACAGGGTGAGTTCCAAGATCATGTGGACCCCACTAATGCATTCTGAGGATTCGAGACCTCTATTTTTGTTTTTTTTGTTCAGTTTTCCTGCAACCATTGTAATATTTGAATACTCTAGGTGAAACTGTAATCGTTATGTACTTGTGAACAGTTTAGAACTCATTTGTGATGTAAATAATTAAGGTATGAAAATATAAATAAAAGACTAGAATATCCCTTTATTTATATTTATGTATGTTCCGACGTGGCCAGAGGACGGGGCGTCACAGCTATGATCTCTTTAAGGACTAAGTCGCCTTCCTTCAAGTTTTAAGACTTAACTTTTTTGTTAAATGCTTGAGCTATTCTTCTCTAATATCCTTGAATTTGAAATAATAGCCTGAGCCTTCTTCCATCAAACAAGAGCAATTCTTCAAATATATCTCTCTGCCACTCTAATTCACGAATACTGCGTTCAACCATTATTCTCGGAGACGGAATCTCTAACTCTATGGGTAAGACTGCTTCCATATCATAAACCAACGCATATAGTGTTGCTCCGGTGGAGATTCTGATTGATGTGCGGTATCCCCAAAGTGCAAATGGCAGCTTCTTTGGCCAATCTTTACTTCCCCTTATCGTCTTTTACAGAATCTTCTTCATGTTTTTGTTAGCGACTTTCAACGTTCCATTGGTTTGCGGTCTATACGGAGAAGACTTATGATTGTTAATTCGATACTCCTCCAAAAGAAATAAAACTTCTCCTTGGAAGTGAGAACCATAATCAAAAATTATCTCGCGTGGAACCCCATATCGACAAATAAGATTCTCCTTAATGAACTTGGCTACTTGGGTGGTTTTTAGGATGGAGTAAGAGGCAGTTTTGACCCACTTTGTGAAGTAATCAATTGCTACATGAATAAACTCATGTTCATTCGATGCTTTGGGTGTGATCTTCCCTATCATGTCAATTCCCTGAACTGAAAATGGCAAAGGTGATGCCATATTATAGAGCTGAGATGGTGGCACATGTATGAGATTCGCGTGAGCTTGAAATTTTCGGCATCTTCGAATAAACTGATGATAGTTTGTTTCCATCGTCACCCAAAAGTATCCTTAGCGCATAATCTTTTTGGTCAGCATCAATCTGTTCATATGAGGCCCACAAACTCTTTTGTAAACCTCTCTCATCAATTCGTGTCCTTTTATGTCAACACAAAGTTTGTTAACTCCCAGATATCCTTTCTTGTACAATTTTCCTCTACAGATTTAAAACTGTGCAACAAGTCTTCTAGTAGCTCGTTGATCCTTCTTTTTGGCTCAACTAGGATACTCTCCCTTCTCAATGAAATTCCAAATGTCGTGCTACTAAGGGAGTCCATCATTGACTTCTTAGGTAGCGATGATATTACATATTGTGGGTTTATCTATTTGCTAAATTTTCAAGGGTCTTATCCTTACTCCGTGTAATAACCCGAACTCAGGAATACGAATAGAAAAGAAAGAACTTCTCAAAAGAAACGAAATCTCGAATCTAAGTTCGGTAAGAAGAACCAGCCCGACTGTTTAACCTTTATGAGCTTGAGACCTGGGTTAGCGAGGGAACCACGCAAGCATATATTAAAGCCTAAATATTGAGATTCAAAACTCAAGGTTATAAGACCAAGTTGTTTAAGATAAGAGTTAAGCTCGAAAAGTCTTAAAAATCTAAATTTTAACACATGGATACCCTAAATCAAGGATTTAAGTACAATTAAGCAATAAAAGACAAAATAATATCAAAAATAGCAAAAATATCCCTTAGTGGCCGACCACCTTGGGAAGAGTGCCAAAAAGTGACTTTTTGCTTTCTTTTTAGCTTAAAATGATGAGAAAAGTACTAAGTTAAATATTATGATAATCCAATACTTATTCAATAAGTAATATACATAATAATATAGTGTTATAGTTCAACAAAAGCAAACAAATCATTATTGAAATTCATACACAACAAAATAAGTCAAAAAATCATAAATTGCCAGATTAGCTTAATTTGACTTAAAAGACAACATCTATTTAATCAATTGCTATAAAAATTATGATAATACATGGGAATACTATATTTCTCAAAAATATACTAAAATAATAGGTCTCAGTAAGGAAACGACACCAAAAAGATATATCAAATTGACTTTTAAATTATTTTTTTGCATAAAAGGGCACGCAAACCAATGCAAAATCCCTTGATTGGCATGGGGTCATATTTTTGTCCCCTCAAACTGACCCTAGCAATAATCCCTCAACCCAAATTTGGTTTATCTCCCTAAAAACTATCACCATGTCAAATCAACCCATGTGATTTGGAAGAAAAAAGGACTTAAAATTTAATTTTTGGTTCCCTAGTCTTTCCCTATATAAACCAAGCCAAACACCACTTTCCCTATTCATAATTTTTATCCAAGAGAGGAGATAGGCTAGATTTGAGTGTTCTTGAGGTGGTGTTCCACAAGTTTGAGAGAGAAAGGAGGGAGAAGAAAAGAAGAAAGGAAGAAATGAAGGAGATGAGTTTTTCTGAAGTTAAGTCCTTCCATCTTACCATCATTGAGCCCTCTAAACATGTAACTAAAACCTCTAAACCTTATGTCTAATATCCCTCAAAATATTCCCCAACATATCCCTTTAAACATTCTATGAATCGAGAACCAAAATCAAATCGAAAATGCGTCGTAGTTGGAGATTTGGGGCTGTTATGTTTATGGGGGATATGAGATATTGTTGTATATTGTTATCTTTGAGTTTGATAACTTCTAAGTGTGATGGAGCCTTGATATTAATTTATAAAACACAAACATGCAAAGAAATGGAACAAAAACTTGACATGACATAAGTAGAAGACTTGGACCCTAAGAGACTTGATTTTT